>VYZT01040156.1:0-115311 GCA_013400735.1 Pomatostomus ruficeps
ACTTAGGAAATTGATTCCTAAAAATCCCCAAATATTAAGTTCTCAGAATTTCCTACTCAGTTCCAATTTTAGCTTTGAAACATGAAATAGGTTGGTGTTCAGAAGTTTCTAAGCCGTAAAATTAGCCAATTTCTTAAACACATGATAGAAAACATAGGAATTACTATTCATAGAAATACAATAATGGCATTTTTATGAATATAATTGCAGGAAATTCCTATTTAGTCATATTTCAGTGTATTTTATCATACCTTCCTTATCCACAGCACCTTTAGCCAGTCCAGAATTGAAGCCAAGTTCTTCCCTGAAATGCATTTTTCAAAATGCCATGTTCTGAACATTGCCTTACTGATAGTTGAGTGTTATTTGATCTCATTTCTGTCTGGTTTTAGGCTTTATTTCAATTCAGAATGATTCAGAATGTGAACACTTACTTCTTAATATGTTTCTCTAGGCAAATATTAGAACTACAGATGCTTTCAAATTCTTTAACATGCTCAAAGTCACCACTGTGTTATTGTGGTTCCTGGGCAGCACGCAGGCAAGAGGTGCTAACCAATAGGTTCCCTTCATTTCTGCATGTTCTTTAAAGAAACAAACATATAAATCAATGAAACCAATTTTCCAAATAAAATGTCCTTGCTTGCTCTCAACCACTTAATTAAACACCATTAACTCTAGTTTGTTTTGGCAACCAATTAATGTCATGATCAAATATAAATAGACTCTGCAAGAAAAGATTATAATTAATAAATCCTGAACGACCCAGTACAATTGCACTGAAGCCTTGCTTGCCAGAAATATTTAGCAGCAGTTTTGGAGAGCATTAACGAGGAGAGTAAAAATAAAATTTTCTCAGAGTGTGCAGTTTAGATCCTGGGGCTCTTGCCTGCACCCAGGCTGATCTGTCGAGCCTTTGGCTGATGACATTATTTACAACCCAGGAAAATCACAGTCCCAGGTTCCCCACTTTCCCACAAACTGATACGTACATTCATAGGAGTTTTCTCATCAAGTTCTGCATGGATATAACTTTCACTTGTACACAATTTAATTGAAATTGCATTTTGCTCACTGTGTTTTAGTAGGTTCACATTGAAGGCTCTTGATTCAGATTTGTCAACTACAGAAAACTAAATTAATCCAGTAGAAGCCTTGGATCATGCATGAGGATGGATTAAAAGCATTCTTTAATCTGAACCAACAGCTCTCCTGATAATCAAGAGACAAAGATCCCTGTTTAAGCTGATTTTTAGCTGTCTACTCATTTAGTAGGAGTTAAGGTACATGGTATAGAAATAAAACTTAAGTGCTCATGGAAGAAATATTTGTGCCCAATTCCAAAAATCTCCCAGCACATGTGGCTCATGGAGAGCAAGTTATTCCCTGGGTTGCTGGTAACTCAGAGACACTGCACCACCATGAGAGCACGCATCCCAGATAACAGATTATTTATGTACTGCACTTCACCTGGTGAGTCTCAAGGAATCATTTTCACATCATCCAAAAATGAGTAAAATCCTCCATTCCGGCCATCAATTCAGTTCCTAAGCCAAGTTGTTTTCTCAAAGAGAAATAAGGATTATCATGGAATACTAGGGCACATTTATTAATTATCATGATAGCAACAGTGATCCTGTGCCCTGCTGTCACTGAAGTGACCTTTCAAGAAGGGCAGGAGTGGTTTTTTTACCCACTGTGAAGGAAAAGGGGAAAATTGTTATTCCAAAAGAAATACAGAAGGCAAGAGAGAGATGTCAAAAACCAATCTAAATAGAGCGTAGAAATATGAGTCACAGAAACATTGGGCTTTGTAACTTCATTCAGCTTAATTTACACCCCCGATTCCCCATTGTGCATCGCTGGCTGAGTCTCATAAATTCAGACTCCAACTGTGCTGCAGTCCTCGTGGTCCCTACCCAGGGCACGACAAACAGAAATCTCCAGCATCACTCCCATGGAAAAGAATAAGTTCAGCTGGAGAAAACTGTTCTGTATAGGGCATCTGAAAACAGCAGAAAATGCTGAGTTCCACCAGGAAAAAAAATCCTGCTCACAGCAAAGGTTGGTTTCACAGAGTGGAAAGGAAAACATTGAAAAGGAAATACAAAGATTATAGACAGTACAGGATAAAATAATATCAAACGAGAGAAAACACATCAATCGTATGAAGTAATGCACTTGAATATTACCTTTTAAAATATAAATGAGCTTTGAACTAAAGCAGGCTAATCATTAAAGGCATGTTTCTGATGCTATCAGCAGAAATACTTCACTGCAGAGCGATGTAGTTTGCCTTTGGGGTTTATATTTGTAGGTGCCAAATTTTCCTTGGGACTTCACCACCACCGTATGAGTTCTCACAGTCTTTGCTGCCGTGACAGCGAGCTACAAATAGTGCTGTGCACAGCAAGGTCCTGCGTGACTCCCCGGGGCCCCGAGGCTGCACTCGCACAGGGAGGCTCAGCTCTCGGTGTGCGAGCAGGAGATGCTGCCGGGCCAGCGCAGCAAGAGCTGCTTTCGGTCCCTGCCACGCCAAGGGGGATTGGCTTTGCACCCACCCGAGCAGCGAGGCCTGAGGGAGAGCTGAAAGGATGGGGGTGGGAGCATGGCCACGAGGAAGGACAGAGAGGGACTACAGCAGAGCCCAGGCAGCGCCAGTGCAAAGCGCAGCGCAGGAGGCATCACCGCACTGCTCCCCAGAGCACCCTGCTCCTGTGCGCAGGGCGTGCAGTGAGGGACCACAGGCAGAGCATTCCCAGGGAATGGAGCCACCCTGGGCTGCTCAGGGCCCCACTGCTCACCTTGGCTGTGCAGCTCTTCACAGCCCATCGAGCTGCAGCACCTGCTCCCCCGCAGGTTGCTCCATCCCCCTGGATCAGGAGTAACAAGGTGTCACATTCAGCAGTGACTGGTGACAGCTCTCCTCCACCTGCACCGAGCTGTGAGGCTCCCAGCTGCCCTTCTGCTCCTGCCACTGACCAGCTAGCAAGGACAGGCTGATCCCTGGCAATGCCAACCTGTCCTTTCCCCTTTACCTCCCTGTGTCTCAGACAACAGCTTACAGACCCCAAAAATCCCCATGCCTAACCCACCTGCAAGCACTCCCCGGAGCCATGCTGGTTTTGTTTTGGAGGTTTTATTTTTCAGGAAAAAAAAATAATCAAAAAATCAAAATCACAGGGTGCAATACTTCTGATCAAGTCTGCTGCCATAAACAAGCACATCACAGCAGGACAGCAGGCAGTTCATTGCCACCACGCTGCTAGAAACCCTACCTCATCCTTAAGCGTTGATTTTGTCACACCAGTTCTCTTCCTAACCAAAATACGTGTCCACATACGTCCAAATGTATTTTGCACGTGACAGGAACACACTGGGTACACATAACCTGGATTTCTTCACTTAGCAGTTGGTGATTTCACATTTTCAAGAGCAGCCTGTGAAGGCCAGGTGAGTGTAACAGAGGTACCACAAGGGAGATCTTTCCAGTGAGCGACTGGAACAGCTCGTTGTGAGCAGGGTTTTCTGATTGTGAACAAACCAGGGCACTGTGGTGCTTCCTGTGCATTTGCTGGTGTGAATGAAACCTGAATTAGACCTTAGAACTTAAATATGTGCTCATTTTAATTAACACAATTAGCACAAGCAAGAAACATTAATTGTCACCTTTCATGGTCATGGCTGGCTGCGCTGCTGCCTGGCAATTTGAACATTGTTCACTGAAGGCAACAGTTTGCATTCACACCATGTGATTAATGAAACAATTCTTGCTAATCATAGAAATTTTATATATTAACTGCCTAGTGCCACACTTGCTTCAACAGCAAGAGCAAAAATCCTGTTGAATTCACCTTCCAAATCTCAATTGTTCTACAAAGCAGAGACACATCTTATTTACGCTTTCCTGAGGAATTAAATTCAAAACTCTGTCTGCTTCAAACTGAATAGCCACATATATGGGGCATATGAAAATAGCAGACCTTTTGAAATGTGAAAATATGCAGTTTACCCCAAGGCTGTAAAAAATCAGTGGGAAGGCCGAGATCAGAACTAAGACATTTTTTGCTCACAGCCAGAGACTCCAGTTTCTGCAAAGTGCTGTCTACTGAGAAACATGCTCAGAGCATCCTTAGGTTGATGTTCCTTATTAGTTGGTGCAGAATTGCTTTGAGACTGATTTTTCCATCTAATAATATGAGGTACAGAGAATCACTTCTTGAGAAGATTTTTAATAGGCACATCATTAACTACTGTCACAATAACAGGTACTTCATGTTTAGCATCATAAAATTCCAGCCTTGATTCAGTCCATGATTTCTTCCTCTGAACAAGCCTATTTTTAATTAACATATTTGCAAATGTCAGCAGTGCTACAGCGGGTACATTTTTCTGCTTGTGTCTGCCTTACGTCTTTACGCTGCACACCAGACTAACTGGATGTGCACCTAATGCATTTGCACAAACTCACAGGTGAATCCTGTGTCCTTCCAAGTCACACACGGCCAGAATCACACACCTGTGATCAGCTGACAGATCCAATACCTTGTTATGGAACAAAGTCCAAATTTTGCAAAGAATTGCATGATTGAAAGGGTGATGGCTGCTTCTTTTATTCATTTTTTTTTAACTTGAATCCTGTACTTTGCTAATATCTTGTTGTGTCACCAAATGCCAGCATCTACTTCTTACTGCTGGGAGGGTCAATCCTGTCAATCAGATCATCAATGAACTATCACAGGCACTCAGACAACTCTGCAAATCACATGTCCACTCTAACCCCTCAGGCCAATTCGACAGCCTACAACTGTGTGTATCCTAGAGACTCAAACAGGCAGCGTGGAATTCTTTTCATTACCACTGTTTCTCCTTAAATCATACAGAAATGACAAGCTTGCAAAGAAGATGGAGATTTGTTTCCACATAAAGTTATTTCCTGTGAATGCTTTCACACATCCTTTGCCTAACATGATTTTCACGAAAATGAAATATAGTCATAAAAAGCCCTGCAGAAAGGCATGAGTAATGCCCAAGGGGAATTACACTGCAGTGGGGTTCTGCAGCTTTGCTCCAAGGTCTCCTCCTCCTCACCTACCCGAGCCAAAAGGAACAGGCACCAATGCTTGAGGGCACTAAAGAGCAGCACTCGCGCTTCTCACCGTGTTAATGAGACAAGAAAGAATTAATGAACAGGCACGAATAACACACCATCATTCATCTAATAAGCCAGCAGTGTTTACTATGGCCTTACTACATGTGCCCACCTGCCAGCACTTCACAGAAGAGAAAGCTACAGTCAATCACAAATACTGTCATGGAGAGCAGTTTATCACATTTGTTTCCAAGTTCATACCTTCTGCTAAGTCATCTAACTGAATAAAGAAGTATTGAATTATAAAAATGAAAAATTATGCTGCACTGAAAAGAGGCTTTAAGCTTTTTGTGATTGCACAGTGTGTACAAATCTATTTCAGCCCATTCAGATACTTGCTTAAGAAAGTTTCAGGGAGAAAAAAAAAGATCAAGCTCAGAAACCTCTGATGATAAACTAATCTTTTGATATATTGCCCTTGATTTCCAGGGTTTCAAAACTGGATTAACTGCAATAGTCCAGATGGATATACTCACTGTGCTAATCCACTGTGATCAGTTCAAGTTTATTATGCTAAATACACTCCAAGAGGATTTTATCTTTTACCTGCACCTTCCTGTGCTCAGTGAGACTCTTCTATTCATCAAGCGTGAGAAGCACAAGATGGGGTGGAACCTGCCTGTTTAATTATCTTGTACCAAAGTGGCCCCACAATGGAGCTCAACTGCTCAAATTCTCTTCTTTTACAGCACCACATTATCCATGGAAGATCACAAACTGAAAGAAAAGGTATGCTGAGCATGCTATTGATTACAGCTGTATTTGTCATGATTCAATAAGTTGAAATTTCATACACCAAGTATTAAATTACTGAAATTATGCCTTGGCTCATCTGCATCCATTTTTTATTCGCTTTTCTTTGGCAGAGCATTTTAATCTTACTTACACAATTTCTAACTAAAAGTAAACTACGCATTCCTAATAATATAAATATGAAAAATAGGGTGTGCTCAGGGACTGCAGTTGAATACATTAAAATCACTCAGTTTGCTAGTTAACATATTTCCATCCCTTTTATGTACAACCTTTCACATTCAGCTGGCAGACTGCAAATTCATGGCCTTAAAAAAACCTCCTGTCTTGATTTTTTGTTGTGACAGCAGAAATTGTCCAAAATATCTAACAGTTTCCCTAAAGGACACTCACAGGCTGGTACTTCCCAGGTGCAGCACAATCTGAATTTGAGGTGAACATCGTGTCAAATTCCACTCATCTGTCAATGTAGTGGATTATTTCTTGAGAGACTGAAATTGGCTGCCTGGGATCAGAACACCATCAATCTTGTTCATGTAGGGTGCAGAGAAGCTGCCTGAGCCAGGCTCGCAGGAGGGGAAGCTTGGCTGCTTCTAAGGAGGTGATGAGGCAGCTGTAAAACCTTCACTCTATCTGTAGCACATCTCTGAGCGAAAGATTTTGTCATTTTTCACATTTTCCCAACATTTGGTATGCATTCAGTGTCTTGCTGTTCTTGCTTCATAAAAAAGGCGATTTTTCAAGCTTAGGCAAATGTTGCAGAGCTCTGGATCTGCCCAGCTCTCATTTTTTCTCATAATGTCACTTGTTTCGACTGATTCCATAAAATGATATTACATTTTCCTTTTACATATCTGTTTAGCTGGGCTGTTTTTTCCCTTTTCCTTCACTAGGGACACACTTAAATAACCAGCAGCATTAGTGATGATTGCGTTGTAATAAACCTCTGCAAGTCCCAAATAAGTCCCTCACCCCTCAAACTTGAAGCACTGGCAAACTTCCAGTGCCAGCTGGGGAAGGTAACACCCCTGGTTAAGCTGATGCTCTAACCTGGGCACTGAGACCTGGCCCAGCAAGGATTTTGATCTGTTCCTCTACACCATGGATGTTTCATTACAAGAAACCAAGACAATGCCAATACCTGTATCTTCTGGGCAAGAAATGTACTTGGGCAAACTTTGAGTTTTAAAGTTGCTAAAGACCTGTGTTCAAGACCATCTGTCTTTGAAGGGATGACATTGGATCAAAAAACATTGGAATATTAATTGCCACATTGTAAAATGACCCATCATTGTGAGTTAACATTTCCCAACTTTCATTTCTACAACTCTTCAAGCCTCTCCCACCTTTTCTTTGGATTCAAATTCATTAAGTGACTTTCTTGGCCCATCTAATTTTAACCAGATGAAAACGCTGTGCTAGAATATGCCAACACCTTAAATTTTAGCACAGCACATTCTTCAAAGTGCAATTAGCAGTTGCAAAAGTTATGTGATACATTCCTATGAATAAAAACACAATAAAACCTCTGCTGTGCTGTGCCTGCAGATCCAGCAGTCCAAGTGAGCTGCATTCTCCACTGCTCACCTGTGGGATTTATTCTGCCTTTACAGGCATCACACTCTATTCACAGTCCCAAATTCTCCTCCAGGCCACACTTTTGCAGCCCCAGCAATTTGCAGAGGTAAATTTGAGAGCCTCAGAATATGCGTGGCTCATAGGTTCCAGGGCAAACCCCTGACGTGCAGTGCACGGGGCACTGAGGGAGGTTTGGTGCCGGCGGTTTAAGGAACAACCCATGCCCAGTTTGGGTCAGATAAGTACAGAGTTCTCCAAAGCTGTGCTGTCCCTGTCCAAGTTCTGCAGCCATTCCAGAACTTCAGCACATGGGGAGAAGGGGAGAGAGAAACAAGGACACAGAAACTGAACCGTTACCCAAACCAGGATTCTCACGTTGGGAAATTGCTGGAAAATGACATTAAAGGATGACTCTTCCCACATCAGATTGGCAAAGCACAACGCACATTAGACTCACCAAAAAACAGATGCTGTGCAATACAAAGGCAAGCAACTCATAAAACTTAAATGATAGAAAGAATTCTGATTAGTCAATCATTCATCAAGACAGACACGAGCGCGGGCAGAGCCTGCAAGCCCAGAGCTGAGCTCAGTCCTACCTGGTCTGTGCAGGTGGTGCTGCTGGAAAGTGTGATGGAGGGACCCCTGACAGAGCAGCATTGCACAGGCACTTATCCACAAATACAGGACCCAGGACATTGCAGAGACCACTGCCATTCTCTAAACAAAATATCAGACAGATGTTATTACCCAGTGCCTTACAGCACACACAATAGTCACCTTCCATTACAACAGTATTTTTAATATTTTTCTTTTTCACTCCTTTTGCAAAATGTCTCTTGATCATTATTCCCCCCTGCAGGATGCAATTGTTGTACAGCAAAGGTCATGCCCAAAAAGGACAGCTGAGGTAAAGAGACATCAACACAGGAGCCTGGATAACTTTAATAATTCAGTGGCAAAAATCAAACTGTAATAATCTGAGGGCTAAAAAACCCACAACATAAATAGAAGCTGGGAAATATTCTCACACTGATCCATAGCTGAATACAGGGGAGTTAAAAATATAAACTAAATTAAAAAAAAAAAAATCACAGCACCATCTGAAAAAACCAACATGATGTCCAGGCAGTATCCAAGCTGCTTTAAACACATTGCAGAAAGGCATAAAACAACCTCAGAGATCCAAGACACATCACCAAAACACTCCGTCCCCAAACTAAAAAGGCTATTACTGACCCAGAAGGTAATAGAACATTGTTTGGTTTTTTACTTTTGCAAGCATTAATTATTAATCATGCTTCTGTCTACCAAAGTCATTGTTTCTCAGAATTATATTCTAATCCCCAGGTGAAAGCAGCTTCCTTTTGTTCGACCTGGGCATGTACAAGGGCTGGAGTATGGCCAGACTGAATTTTAGGTGTGTTCTATAGAACTGATGTTTTCACAAAGCAGATCATGTCAAAATTTAAAAAAATACTCTCTTTGCAAAAGGAAAAAGCAATTTCTTTGTCTGCTGGTGCACTTAGCCATCCAGTGCAGACACCTGTGTTTTTCAGACTTGTGTCCGTGGCTGCCCTAACTGGCTGAATTTCCCTCTGACTTGTTAACTTCAGCAGCTCTGTCTCAGTGCCTGCAAGGACCAGGAGGTTTGCAAGGCTCAGCTACGCTACACATCGTCCAGTTCCTTAACAGCACCTTCTGCTGCATTTCAGATGGGCAAATTAATCAAACTTCAGGCACTCTCCTCACTCAGCCAATGGCTGGATGCTGCTCTCTACTTAATAATCCAATCAGCTGAACATCATTTTCACAGAGCAGGAAAGACTTTGAAAGATTAAATCTCTCACATGGAAAAAATCATGTCTTTAAAAAAAAATAAATGTCTGTATGTGATATCGGGGGATTTCTACAGTAGAAAGAGAAACAATATTAAAATAATGAAATGCAGTGGTAACAAATTATATGCATATAAATCTTTCCCCCCCACAATTTTAAAGCAGCACAGTCTCTGGAAGCTTTTTCAGCTTAATTAGTTGAAATGAAGCACATAAACTGACAAGTATAATTAATAGAGAATACCATAACATTATTTTGATCAGCATGAGGCTCTTCCTTTCTCTGTACTGAGTGCTTGATGCACTGCTTGGTGTATAATTAATTTCATTTCCAACTGTTTGCTTTGCAATATACAACACACTTTTTCTCCTCTCTTTTTAGACCCATTTATCTTGCAAAATAGATTCAATCCCCTCGGATCAGGGAGCTCCCAGGAGGCTTCCCATGTCTTCAGGAATTAACACCTTCCTGTCATAATTGGTGCTCCCGTGCCTTTTATACCACAAGGCAAAGGGAAAGGTGAGTCTCACGTAGGGGAATTTCAGGTATTGAGGTTATTTAAACTGAAATTTAAAAATCCCAGTCAAAGAGCAAAGCAAAGCCAAACTTCCACAACCTGCTAAACGCTTCTGTCTTTCCTCCGGCATCATGTTCTTAGCACATGGACAGCAGACTTACTTTACCCACTCAGGCTTTATTATTAGCTTTTTTTTTTTTTAATATAAAATCTCTCTCAAACTGCGTTATTTCAAGCTACCTTTGCTCAAACCCAGCATTTCTTACATCTCTTCATGCACCTGTTTGTCAGCAAACTGTCACTACCCAATTTTACCCAGAGATCATCTTATCATTAGTACGGAAACACAGCGGTGAGTATTTTCCATCATTATCTGATGAGTTCCAGATCTGCTTTCTGAATCTCAAATCCTGAGGAAGCTCCTTACCTGAGTAATCCAACCAAGAGCAGAGCACTCTAGTAGTGTTCATCGGAAAGATCTAATACTTTTTAAAATCCATCTGTATCACAATAAGGGATTTCTTTATAGCTTCCCAATAATCTTCTTTTATCAGGATTAAAAGTTGAAAAAAAAATCTCTTTTTCGTTACAAATCCTGTTTCCAGAGTAAAGAAGACATCTGAGCTCTCAGACTGCCGTCAGAAAAGTGGCCAAGGTTTGAGGGGTGGAAACCTTCTCATTTTCACCTTTAAATCATTTGCTAGCATCCCCTTCTGCTTGACGAGCCCTTTGAAGTGATGCTGAGATAATCTGCGGCTCGCAGGACACTTCGGGGCGAGGAGCAGCTCGGGCGTGCGGGCGGCGCAGCCCCGGCTCCGCTCGGGCGGCGAGGAAGGCGGCGGAGGATCGTGCGCTGCTCTCGGCTGCCGGAGCTACCGGAGCCTATTTCAACAGAGCCCTGCCCGGGAGAGCATCACATGTGCCTTAAAGCGACACAGCCCTCACTTCCCAGCCCAGCCCGGCGCTGCCAGCGACTGGAGCTGCATTTAAATAGCGGCAGGGAGCCCGCACGGCGCGGGGAGCGGCCGCTCCGCTGCCGGGCACCGAGCGATGGACGGGCAGGAGCGGGGCAGCGCCGGGGCGGGCGGGGCTGGGCAGCCTCGGAGCCGCCTGGGACACGCCGGGTCTGCCTCCACAGCCTTTATTGCCCTGCCTGGCTCTGGCACTGATTCACCAGAGCAGAGCGAGGCTAAAGGGAGACTCTTCCCTTTCGCAGGGAGCAGCACATGCCCGGGAACAGGGAAGGGTGGTGCAGGGAAGTGTACCAAGGCACACGGGAGAGCAGGGGACTCCTACACGCTCCCAGGGGCTTTCCAACACCTTGCCACAACTCGGAGTGGAATCTTTCCTTCCTTCCAACTCCATTTCCGAGGCATCTCTGCAGACAATGGGGAAAGAGCTCTGATTTACTCCCTAACGCTAAGGCTCAGCTATACCAGATTATTTATTGCAGTTATTAATTCTCCACGTCTTAAGTGGCCATTTACAGGAATGGAGTGGTTTCCTCTCCCTCTTGTACCGTATGTAATTATTTTTTTTAAAGAGCCATTGTACAGACTTAGTACATACCATTCACTTGGTATTACAGCTCTTATGTCTGCCTACAAAAGAAAAAGGGCTTGAAGACATACAAACTTCCATTTTAAGAGCTCAGGATGTGTGCTATAACACAATGTGGGATTATTTTTTTCCCCTGGATAACCTGTGGTAGGAAAGTGTGCCACCTTCACTGCTCACCAGCACAAGACACCAAACAATCATAAATAATAACAGCACTGAGTACCCTTACTCTCAAGTACCTCCATCCCAGCACCAAAGGACCTCTCTGGAGCGGAGACTCCCTGAGAGGTGCAATGAGTTCACTTGACAGATCACACACATGCTCCTCTGGAGCTGCTGTGTTTTATTGGGCAATACATATCAAGAACTTGGCCCTGCAGACCAACAGGAATGTTACACTGGTCTCTGCCACAGTGCTCAGAGCAGGGCTTTATTACAGCATTAAAACAGCGAAGCAATTGGTGGCAGGAGCGTGTGACAAAGTGACACAGGAGAGCGCTGGCACACAGACCCTCCCCACAGCACAGGGGGCTCCCACCTGGCCCTGAGCAGAGCTGGGGACAAGAGAGTGGCTCAGGCCAAGCCTCACAGTGACCAGAGATGCTTTCAAGAGGTCAACATTTTCTTTTCAGGTGTTTTGTTTGAAAACACATGGCACAGGTATGGCTGGGGATATAACAATATGTTTAATAAAGATTTTCTTGTTTTCCCAAAGAATTTCCTTAGACACTGAAAGACAGCAAAGAACTGAGGCAGTTATTACTTTCTGGCCTCAGAAGGGTCTAGAAGGCTCGAAAAAAGTAGATGAGAGGCAACCAAGTACCATGAAGTACTGATGAACAAGGTACCTGGTAGCTACCTGGGATCAGACACAGCCAGTAGCAGGACCCAGCAAGCGGAGGCTGCAGGGGTTTGCTGCCAAAGCCACAGGGGGGCTCAAGACCTTCCTTTTTTCCATAGGAATACAGGGACATTTCTGCAGCACCTCTGAGGGGCAGGTGA
The DNA here is from genome assembly GCA_013400735.1 of Pomatostomus ruficeps. NCBI lineage: Eukaryota > Metazoa > Chordata > Aves > Passeriformes > Timaliidae > Pomatostomus > Pomatostomus ruficeps. Next base: position 12,402 of record VYZT01040156.1, read on the forward strand.
TGGGAATTTATTTTAAAATAAACACCTGTTTAAGATACATCCCTTTTAGGACTTTGTGGGAAAGATACAAGTGAAAGGGTACAGAGTGGGGAGGTGTGAAGAAAGATGAAGGAGAAGGGTCTCAAGAAGTGAATATAATCTTCTAAGAAACTCCAAGGCCTTGTGGACAGCGGGAAGAACCAGACAAGTTGTGACCACACACCTTGGCAGAGTAGGCAGAGACAGATTTATGCAAGATACAGATTTATGTAAGGTACAGCAGAACTGTCACTCTGCCAAGCACTGCTAACTCCCAGCTCCATGAGGCTAATGCCACCATAACCCCTGACAGATGCTGCTATTGCTCAGGACAAGCTCTGCAGAAACAGGGGACATGTTGCTTCTGCAGGGTAGCGGGGAGATCAGAGGGACAGGGAGAATATTAAACAGGCTGTGCTTGCAGCCTCTCCCTGCCCTGGCTCCCAGCACCAGACAGGAACACAGGAGTCCTTGGCAGATCTTGCAGAAGCATCCTCACACCTGCTTTGATGTCTTTGCTGCCAAGTTTAACTTTCAGTGGACCAACAAGACACCAAACATTCTCCTCTTGCCCTCTTTGCTAAACACAGTGTCATATTCACTGGGTGCTTTGGGGCTTTACCTCAGCCTCCTCACTTGGCTTTGACAGGGAGGGGATGATGCTTTACAAGCACCCCTGGGCCCACATTGAATGCGGGGCTACTGACACTGGCACACTGGAAAGAGAAAAGAGGAAGGAAGAAAAGACATGAGTGGGCAGCCTCCATATTTCAAAATGCTTTCTCATGAAAAGGAAAGGCTGAAAGTAATTTGTCCCTAGACAGAAGAGAGATGGGACAAAATGTGTCCTGTAGAAGGGTAGCTCCTGGCAGCACTGGGGCAGGATGAATCCATGCCCTGCAGAGGGGTAGAACACCCTTTGGGTTATGGGGGCTGACTGCTGAGGGATGAAGCGTCAGGAGGAGGCCCTTCCACCCCACCATGATACCTGATGGGACACAGAGGAGAGAACAGGGACCTGCACCTGAGCTATCCCAGTCGGAGAGCACAGAAACTGCCTGTCCTCAGCTCAGACTGAAAGCCTCCATGGGGCTGCTGGCACAGCTGCCACCAGCAGACCCTTACTCTGGGTGACATTTCCAAGGTGAAGGCAGGTTGAGAGGGGTCAGCAGGAATCCAACTCTCTTTGAGAGTCTGCCCCACACCCAGGGCTGCCTGCACAAGGAGAACAGCCTTTCCCTCCTGCTTCCACCATTCATCTAGAGATGCCAAGAGAACGACAGAAATAGGCAAATAAAAATAAATGCTCTTCCCTGCCTGAACCTCTATTTATCACAATTTTCTGGGCACACAGAAAAGGACAGCATATGCAACTCAGGCAGGCTCACGCAGACGGCAGATTGGTGCTTGCACCCAAATAGGGGCCTCTGGCCTGTGCTTGCTGCATTCTGCCTCCTCTGCCTCTCTCTCCTCCTCCCCCGCACTCGCCTTTTCCCCATGTAGAGATCGAACGTGACACATCCCAGGCGTGCATTTCACAGGGTCTGGAGAAGGCTCACCACCCTGGAAATGCAAAGCTCCTCACTTCCAGTGTTCCCGGGACAATGAAGCTTTGCTTTTCACAGATTGTGTCCTCCACCCCTCCCAGCTGCTTCCACCCACCCTACAAAGCTCCTTCCCATAGCCCAGACTCCGCCTTGGCTGCTGCTTGGGCAACAGGCACTGCACACTGCAGCTCCTCCCTACCTAAATGCTCCCACCCAGGTGAGCCAAGTGTAGTCTCACAGCAAGTTTTGCCTCAATTCCACCAAAAGCCAGATTTCTGACACTCATCCTAAGTTCACAACATGTGCGGAAGCTTTTTTAAAATCTGGCAGAGCAGTTTTCTTGGCCCCCTCGCCCCTCACAGAGCTTTTCCTCCACTGGGAACCATCCCACATGGAAACCCAGCAGCTGAGCATGTGAAGATTGAGCTGCCTACACGTGACTGCCTGAACAGCAATGCCATGAAGCCCAGAGTAAATGCAGCCAAGAAATGCTCATCCAGGGCCCTGAGCCTCCCTGTGTTTCTTGCTCTGGTTGTTTTCCTTTTCTCCGGTGGAACAGGAAGCACAAAGAGTAAAGCAGGATTCCCTTAGTACAGGGAGAGCATGAGTTTTATGGGCTCCCTGGACACAGTTTGGCCCAGGCAAACACTCACAATCTGCATTCAATGCATGAGTGCAGCAACGTTTGATGTTCTGTGTGCACATCCCCTCTGCTCAGCCAGGTGCTCCACTTCCTGTCTGGAACCTTGGATATATTCCCAGGGAAACCTTCCTTGCCCTGAGACTTCCCCTTCACCACTTTTCTCCCTCTCTTGCAGGACATCTGATCCAACCTCAGTGACAAAACAATCTATTTCCTTTCTTGCCCTTCCTACGTCTTCTGTGACAGCACTAAACCCTTCTGTCTGGATTGTTGGGTTTTCTTCTGCTATAGCTTTTCCCAGTAAAAAGAGAAGATGCAGTGTTTGTCCTGGAGGCAAACAAGAAAAGCTTAGCTAGAAAGACGCATTTTTCATGAAGGAGAAAACACCAAGGATGTATTTGGTGATTTGTCTGGCTGTGAGCACAGCCTCCCCTGACCACCACAAAGACCACACACACCAAGAGCCTGAAGGAGCAGAGCTGAACAACACCTGCAGGGAAGCCACTTCCCATGGGAGCCCAGGGCTGCTTCAGACAGTTATTGTTCCCCTTCAAGTACAGGATGTTGGGAAACTTGCTCTGTTTCCAGCACAGGTGCAGACATATGGATCTGGAGGATCAGCCAAGACAACAGCACAACACACTCAGAGGAGATGCTCCACCTGCTGCTCTTGGCACCCAGGGCTGGTGGCTCCTTTCCACCCTCTTGGCTCGTGGCACATCCCTGCACTGCCTCTCCCTGCTGCCTCAGCCACACCAAACTTGCTTGGCAGAAGCAGCAGTTTTACCAAGCATCCCCAAGGATACAGGGAAGATCCAACAGGAGGCTGACATAACCGTAGGGAAAAAGGAACCAACCAAAAACACCCCACAACAACCACAAGAGCACAGTAAGTAGCTTGCACTAGAAAGCAAGAAAGAATTAAATAACAATTCTGAATATTGACAAAAGCAGGGAGAAGTGAGAACAGAACTCAAAAGGAAGGATTTTCACAATTGTTCCTCCCAGCCTACCTTAAACGTGCGGCTGCTCCTTGTTCAAGGGATGTCTGTGTTTGGTCTTCACAGTCACTGTGTTTGGGAGGCAGTGATTCTGCCTTTTACAGTTTTCCAAAGCCTAAGAGGGGAGAGAAAGAAAAAGGAACACATCTATATTTGTCAGGGAAGTTCATATCACAAAAGTTTGTGTCCTAGTTATTTTTAAAGTATGTAGGACAACACACACAAAAAGTCTCAACCCTTATCTAGAACTTGCCATTAGCTGACAAGATCAGCACTTGGTAGGGATTAGCAAGATGAATTATCCGTGCAGTACATTATCATCATGCAAAAAAAGATTTCAATAGCTCTCAATCCATTTCAAATATAACCAGCAAAACATGACTGTGCTCAGGATGTCACGGCAGGTAAACATAACCCTCATATAATGGAGATGAGTTGTTCATTTAGTTTCACTTCAGAGATACCAAAAAGCAAAGAAATCTAAGTTAAAACAGCCCATGAACTGATAGCAGCTCATGGCTTCCTGTGATGCTGTTATCCTTTATCTGTACAGTGGCTGGAGAGACCATCCTGCCTGAAAATCCAGAACCTTCTCATGGATTCCCAACTTCTTCCCAGCATAAACTCAGAGCCTCCAGCTGATTCTTAAAAGCGCCAGGTTGAACCCATTACATAAAATGCTGTTGAAATATTCCCAGTTTGAAAACAAACTCTTACTTTTGTCGGGCTGCAGCTGCTTTTCCAGACCAGCTAAAACCACATTACCTGCAAGGTCCACCTACTGTGGACAAATCACGGGTCAGAGGCTGCGTGAACTGAGGATTAGTGTATTTATAGCCAGAGGGGACTTTTGGTATTTGATGTAACACTTTCATTATGTCAAATATCAGTCCTCAAGCACAGGTTTAGCATCTATTTCTGCTGCTGAAAAGTCAACTTTTACATGAAGGTGCAGGTATTTTTAATATTTATAATGTAAATAAAATAAATCCAAGAGAAGCAAAGGCATTCAGAAACTTTGGGAAGCAAATTCCCTATGGTGAGCTCAGATATAGTCACTGGGTTATACTTACTTCCTCTACACTCACAATGTTCCTAAATTTCAGTTAAACTTAATAAAAAAATAGGTCTCCATTATTATTTCAGCAGCTTTAGCAGCAGGGTTGAACTACCCCTTCCAACCCCAGCCATTCTGTGATTCTGTCATTATCCTGAAGTTAAAAAAAATATATATATAAAAGGCTTCAGCAGCAGTTAAAATGAACCTCTTCTGTCAAATTTGACATATTTTGGGCATCAGCAACAGGACTATCTAGAAAACAAATTTCTCCCTAAAACATTGCAGCAAGTCAGCCCCAGCTTGGTACCCCCTCTCCTCTGTGGCAAACTCCCCCAGCCCAATAACCTTCCACCTTCTCCTGGCATAGGCACAATTATAGGGAAAGCAGCCAAATCCATACAAAAAAAAAAAAAGCTGTTACACAGATCAAAGCTCAAAATAGACCAACCCTTTTACAGTCAGCCCCAAACTCCCCATCACTGTGAGAAGCAAAAATTTCCCCAACACACCATGAAAGCTCAAAAGCCCACACCATGAACACAACCAGGAAACCACTCCACAAACCCCCAAATTCTATTTCCCGAATACCCACCTCAAAAAAAAACAAAACACCCAAAACAGGTCTGAAGTCACAGCAGGTTTAGTTCTTGTTTCTGTTTTCCTCTAGCTTAGACTACTTTTTCTTTTTCTCTAAGACTTTTGGGCTGCTTCTCCCACTTAATAAACAACAAAACCCACCACCATCCTCTTCCTCTCACTGCCTTTTCCTCCTACTGGGAGCTTTTATAAACTCAAACCACCTGAGCACAGGGAGGAGCTGGTTTGGAGGCTCAAACACCATCAGGTGCAAACTGTCATTTTGGTGAGGGTAAATCCCAATGGTCGGGCACACTCAGGCTGATGTGGGAAAGGTGCCAGGGTGGTTCTGTGCCAGGAACCCTCCTGGGAGCTCAGGGCCTCTCCTGGCTGTGAGATGTTCCCAGACACCCAGATCTGTGCTCCTGTGCCCATCAAATGCCCATCCTGGCATAGCCCAGCAGCTCTTTTGGAAAGGAAGCTTTGGCTGGTGCCTCTGCCCAAGGAAAATGCAAGATGCCACATCAGCTCTGCAGTGTTGCACTTCTGGTCTTTGTAAGTCCAGGTGCTACCCCAAAAATAGCACTTTAAAGTCCTGTAACTCTGCCTTTGCCTCGGCTGCAGAGCAAATCTCAGCTCTCACATTACACCAGGGGATTGACCAAATACTTATTTGCAAACCCATGCATTTGCTTTCACTTTATCACAAATACAGACAGGGGTGGGAAAAAAAACCCCACATTAACAAATGGAGAGGTTTCTGTGCTACTTGTCCCCTGCAGTGTGGACTCATATAATGGAATCACTCTATGATATTAAATTATACTTCAGTTTATGCCTTCTAAAATGCCCTGGATTGTGCAGGGGCACAGTGTGGCTTCCACATACCTATTTTAGCATGCTTGGACATCCTCAGACAGAGGTGCTACCTAAGGAAATGCAGTTATGGATGAAATACACTGCTGTGCAACACTATAGCCTAGGGTTCCTAGGAAAATCCTTGAAAAGATAAAGCAGGCAGACAGCAACAATTTTTGCCTTCAGTTATGTTCATGAAAAAACCCACCCCCAACCAACCAAAAAAAAAATCATGAAGCAACACAAAAGGCACCCTTAATGTGGGTGGAAATGAGAGTCTGGGGGAAAGATCTCCCACAGGAACAAAAAAATAGTGAGAATTACCATGAATATGTGACATGCAGCAGCCAACATTCCCTGATGCCGTTGCTTAAACAATTAAGATTTAATTCCTTGTCACAGCTATGGATTTGTCATTATTTAAGAAAAACCCTCTAAGCACTCTCCTCCACACCTCCTCTCCCTGTTTGCTGGGCCGGGCAGGGAGCTGCAGCCAGAGCCCAGAGTGCTGTGCTGGTGCTGGAAATGGTGAGGAGTTTCTGAGTAGGGAATTAGTGCATGAAATGAGCAGGATAAAAAAATCATATACTGTTCTGCCTTTGCTTCGAAACAGGTTGGGTGATTGACAGCAAACCCTATATAGTAGTTCCTTCCAGGCAGATGGCAAGATCATGATTTGCTCTTCAGTCACAATTTTCTGCTGCCTCTCACAACCCAACCCATCTCCACCATCTACCAATAAAGAGGGGCCGGGGCTGCTTTATATGTGTTTTACAAGGCTCACATCAAAGCTTGGGGATTAATATTGTGACTAGTTATCGTATTCCATTTTGTAAAAATTTGCCTCGAATTTGCCTCCAACATCTCGCGGCTGATCGTCTGCAGATAATAGCTGCAGGAATCCACACAAAAGCGACGCGTAAATTCCTGAGCCACCCCTGACAGACAATACTCCTCAGAACGCTCGCGTAGGTGTTGAAAATCTTGCCATACATCTCGAGCTCTCTCAGCACATATTGTTTTTAGGCTGCCATCTGCTAATGCACAATCCCACCCTAAGAGGGATGCAGGGATGAATGCTCCAGTCTCCACGCTGTTCTGCTTTCAGGTTTTTATTTCTTCCAATTCCCAGCGCTCAGACCCTGTCATTCTTAACCCTGAGCGCAGCTGCGAAGTTCAGCAGACCTGCTCACACCACTGCTAATTTTCAGTGATAAAGAGCATTTATTGAGTACTGCTCAGGCACTGCTTTACTGAACCAAAGCAATGCTTCACACAAGGTGTCCCTGCAAGCAGATTCATTTGTCTCTGTGTCAGCTGCACGTGGAGAGGTGCTGGGACAATCAGGAGCTCTGGAAGCCCTCGTTTCCCATGCGTGTGTGTTCAAAGGACGTGTATTGAGTGGGTGGCAAGGGAAGAAGGCAGCTCCTCAAGACATGATCTGGGTAACAGCTTGAACAAAGTGAGCTGTGCCCATCCCAGTGCAGAATGGCTGGATCAAATTATCCCAGTAAATAAGGAATGATGAACATTGCACTTGATTGATTTTCTTCTTCACTGAAATTGGCAGCAGTAGTCTTTTTCTCACTGCTGATTCTTATTCACTACCAAGCACATTAGCAAAATTTATAAGATGATATTTAATTTTTTTTCTTGTTAGAAAACAAATTTATAATAGCTAATTTACAGTAAGTTTCCTATGCAGAATCCATCACTAAAATACATTGAGAGCTACAAATTTAACGCCAGGAAACTGAAGAGTATATTATCACTTGCCAACTGAAATTTATCTGTTTTGATCCTTTTTTTATATTCCTCCTCTCCCACACATCCCTTTTACTACCCCACCTTCTTCTCAGGTTTTCAAAGATTTTGTTGTCATTTAGTCCTGAATAAAATCCAAGAATCCACTGCAGGCTCTGCACATCAAATTGTTGTTCACGTCACACCCTGACTCCTGTGCACCAAGCGGGGAAGTCAGAATAAAGTATCATACACAATATATTAGAATTCCTTCTTGTACTTCTTGCAAAGAAAAAGGTGAATAAAAGAAGACCAAGAACACAAAATAGGGATGGGAAAATGAAATTATGAAGGGCTGTGTGTTTAAAGGAGATACAACTGGTCCTTTTGCTTTCTTTCCCAGCTTGTCCAGCAATCCTCTCTCTCGTTCCCTAAATGGCACAAAAATGGTTTGATAGGCTGAAGTTATGTTTTCCTTGATTCCAGTAATCAAGGTAAGTCAGGACAATCTTTTCCATTGAAAACAGAATTCTTTTTACATCTAAGCAACAGTAGTAGCTTTTGTTTCATCTGCCTCCGCTTTAGCAGAAGATTGCAACTGCCTTTTGCAAGCTTTTAGTTGCTGGAGATATAAACACTCTCTTCAGAGCAGGGCAGATGAATTCTCCTGCAATGAAACAGGATACCTTTCAGGGAGCTTGAAAGCAACTAATAGATTTTCAGGAAAATGCTGCAAATTGGCTTAATGTTTCATAAATAAAGATATTTATGCAACCTGGAATGCAACTCTACCACAAGCAGAAGGTTGGGCCCTACTCATGATACCAAACCCTTCTTTTGCCAGTTTGCACAGATCTTTAATGGACATGGGGTCATTTTCTGCCCTTCTGAACCTCCCCTGATGCAGTAATCACTGTTAAATTTTAAATATGAACCATTTTCCAGGCAATATCCAGTTGGCTCCTCCTTCCATTTTCCCACAGGGGGCTGAAAGATGTTAAACTGTTCTCTTCACAATTAAATTCATGAAACACTTAAATTCTATGGCAGTCAGACACCAAGGAACAGGAAAATCATTTCATCTCATAATGTTTTAGAGCCCCTAGGCAAATGTAAACACTGTATGTGATAGAGGAAGGATTTATTGCAGCTGCTGAACAGAGAATCTGCAGATTTATTTGTACATCCAGTAGATTTTTGAGGGTAATTTATTTATTACAGAAATTTGGTAAAATGATTATTTAGGAAGTTTGAACACACCAGACTCATTTGTGTGGAGATGCATTTTAAACAAAAAGATACTGAACCAAATCAATCTGTATTGAGCACTGGCCTGTAGCAGTGAATCTTTGCTGCACTCACTCTCCTGCCAGAGCATAAAAGGGTTTGGGGTCTCAGATATCCCAGCTTCTGGAGGCCAAGAGACATTTGTTAGGTGACCACTGCAAGTGATGCTGGAGACACCTTAAACTCAGGCAGGGAAGGATCTAAGCTGCTATTACAATCCTGTAAATATTTTACGCAAGAATAGTTTTATTAATTTTGCTGAGCAAAACATCAATAAACTCTGCTCCCAAATGTTGTTTTAACCATTCATTTTTATATAGCTCAGGATGCCAAGGGTCAGCAGTCGGAGCCAGTACATCTCTGTTAGGATATCAAATTCACAGAAACATTGGTAAAAATAGGACTTGATGTCACACCACTCTTTTACAGGAAGCACTTGGCTCTCCGGAGCCTCCTCTGCCTCAGCAGTTCCAGGCAGCCTTGGGAATGCTTGGGAAGCTGCAGGAGGATAATCCCAGTTTGAGGGCAGAGGCTGAGCCATCAGCTCCCAGCAGCAGCCAGCAGGGGATGGTGCCTGTAGGAACAGCCCCCACACCCCCAGGTCTGTCCCTGGGGATGTCCCAGCTCCAGCCATGCTCAGTCATCCCGGTCCTGCCCCATCCGCTGGCTCCCATGGAAATATTTGGGAGAAGCCGCCTCCTACACAGCTCCATCCGTGAGATCCAGCAGCAGCTGTGTGAGCTCTGACTGCGGCCATGGCCCAGCAGAACCAAGGGAGGTCACAGAGAGGCTGAACCTGAGCATCACCTTCTCCGGCAGCTCCTCACACGGCTCTGCTGAAAGCTGCCTGACCAGTAGCAAGGAATCCAAAATCCTTTTTTTCTCTTCTTACCCTCCATACTTATTTAGTAGAACCAAGAAGGGACAGGAGATTTCCTTAAACAAAAGCATAATTTCTGCATTTCTCTTCAAAGATGCCACAGAAATCACTCTGGAATACCTGTCAAGCTGGCATTCCCCAGACAGTGCTTGAGCTCTTTGCTCTGGCTAACTTGAAGCGAGAACTTGAACCATATCTCAGATAACTGCTGTAGAGAATCAATTTTCAATTTCCTGCTGAACTTCAGATATATATTTAAATACTCAGTACTTCTGGCATCTGGAAGGAAACCAACAATAAAATCAAATGGTCAAGCTACTCATCCGATAAGGGAAAAATCTGCAATGAATCAAACCAAGAGAGGACTCAGACAGGGGCCTGAAGGGGAAATTTTCTCAGGATCAGTGTAAAATTAGTGCCATGACCTTAAAGACTTTTTGACGAAAAATACCCAGTTACTCAATGGCAAATTTGTCTAAACCAGAATATTTCTGTAGAATTCACAGTTCATTTTAAAGCAGTCTAATTTTTGGTGGAACGGAAAAAATAGATGAAGTTCATTATGGGGTTGAAATCAGTGACTTAATTAGAAATGAGGTTTAGCCAAAGAAGGAGAACCTCTGTTCTCAACAGAGAGACACTGGAGGAATGCTGATCTTCCTGAAGGCACTGAGTGTTTTGTCACTTTTCAACCAGACTTTTATCCTAATCACAGACTCTACACCTGCCTCCATGCTCTGATCAGGATATGGGTCTCTCAGCTCAGCAGTCTGCAGTTTTGCCTTTATTTTTCTCAATCTTCAATGTCCTTAATAATAAGCAAATAAGTTAATACAACAGCCCCTGAAGAAAATTCATGCTTTAAACAAGGCCATTGGAAAGATTAATGTAAAAAGCCCTACAGCACTTTTGGCTGTGATTTTATTTGAACAAAATTTTAACAAACAGACTAATGTTTCCCAAGAACATTAAAATGTTATCAAGTGGGAAACAATGTTCCCTGGCTCAGCCTCCAGACAGACCAGCAAATGCATCTTTTTGCATTCAGAAGGCAAAATGTTAACTATGATCATGGAAAACCACGGTTATGAGGACGCATTAAACGGGAATGCACAAACTAGGAAGGGAGATAGCAAAAAAAGTCACACCACCTCTAACTGTCCTGCAGTTTTGCAGGGTTCTGCTGCTTTAAGGGAATCAGAACAATAAAATGCCTCCCTCCCCTTTACCAGTTGTGGTGAGGCTGTTTCTGAGGGTACCTGATGGGAAGATGGAACAAATACTTTTCTCTACAGAGCTCTGAAGGCAGGAGCCTGTAAAACACTTCTTTGAAGTCAGAATGATTGCAAACTGAAGAGGGAAAGCCACGCAAACATTAAACCAGCGTCTCCGGGAGGTTTTATTCCCAGCTACGCTGCTCCCTCAGTTTGTCCAGACAGCTGCTGTGCTGGGAGCCTTCTCCAATCTGCAACCAATCACCAGCACCTTGCAAAAAAAAAACAAAGGGAAATGACAGCGAGGTATCAAGAATAAGCTCATCTTAATGCCCCTCTTTGGGAGCAAATCAGGAAACAAAATAATAGGCATCATAGGCGGGCTGGTGACAACTGTAGGATTTCTTGGGTTTCAGAGGTGTGAGAGTAGAATTGAAAAAATTAATTGGGTTCCAATTCTATCCTCACTCTGTGAAAATATGTGAGCAACTATGGGCAAAAATGCCAATAGTAGTAACCATAATTGTAATAATAAATATGACAGGAATTGCCTGAAAAATATTAATTTGCAAGTTAGGGCTTCTCAAAACTCCTGTTCTGAGAGCCCTTTGGAGGCTGTTTCTTGCAGAATGACAGAGCACCCATTCAAGAAGGATTTAGATGCAGCCTCCTGTGTGGTAGCCCCACATGGCAGCATAGCAAGGCTCCATCCTGCTGAGGATCTGAGGGAAAGATGAGCTGTGTCCAAGGAAAAGCACTGTCTCTGCTGTGCTTCCTTCCCTCCAGCTCTGTGCACCTGCCTGTCACTGCCCCTGACACTTCAGACGGTGTCAGTGTCAGCACAAGGAGTGGTTCTCCATGGCCAGGAGTGAGAGTAAAAGGAGGATGCCCACCAGCTACAGCCCAGCTCAGCTTAACCCTCAAGGCATCATGGCCAGGCTGAACTGGGCTCTGAGCGACCTGGTCTAGGGGAAGGTGTCCCCGCCCATGGCGGGAGGCTTGGAACAAGATGATCTTTAAGGTTCCATGCAATCCAAGCTATCCTATGATTCAGTGACCCCTAAGTGTTAAAATGCTGTCTGCATGCTTTGCACAGAAGGGGCTTGGAGAGCTGTACTCTAATTCTGTTCTCATGGTAATCAATAGTAAGCTTCCCATTGCCTGAAGAGCTGGATCTATAGCAGTGGCTTTCAAAGTCCCACTCTGCTGTTGCAGTGCTCTCACCTGCCTTGAAAAGTGTCCGTCATACCCCGAAGTCAAAACTGGCTTTGTTCAGTGAGGAGTGACAGCACTGACACAGGAGAAAACTCTTTGATGGCCACCAGCTGAACGTGGCTGTGGGGGGACTCAGCTGCCCCTTCTTTGGAGAAACACACAGTCTGTGTATCCTGGCATGGACTGCTGAGGGGGTTGTGCATTCCATCCACCCCGGGCTGTAAGTGAGTGGCAAAACAGCTCCCCAGCAGAGACCTTTCTCCTGGTGCATGAGTTCCACAGGTACCGGTGACGCAACAGGATTTGATGCAGTTAAGAGAAGAAATCTAATTCAAAGTCATTTGGCTCTAAGGGCAATTTAAGCATCCTGGTACTGCTGGGTGATTATGTGTATTTGAAAGAGAGAAAAGCAAATACCCAAAGGCTTCTTGTTTACGCTGCTGCAATTTCAAGCAGTGTCTCTGTGGCAGAATGGGGTGCTGATAACACAGGAGATAAGCAGCTGATAGCACTATCAGCACCTGAGGAGCAATAACCGATCTGCTTCATATTTACCAAACCCACCCAGCCCACGGATTGTGTTTGCCTAATGATTAAATGGAATGACTTTCTTTTAATCAGGACGTCAGCTCGAGCAGCATAATGGAATTTGTCAGGGGTGAACACAGGATTCTGAGCCAAAAGGGGCATTTCATCCCAACTTGTGCAATCTGTAACTTTGTTGTTTCCTTGGCGGGCCACTGTGGGATGCTGGGCTCCTTATTCAAACGCAGGATATCCAAAATCAAAGCAAATACCCCGTTCCTGTAATTTTTGTATCTACTCTCTCAGCCTGCAAGTTCACCCAAGTCTCAGCCAAGAATTTTTTTTCCTTCAGATACATGTATTAATAATTTGTTCATGTCACATGGATGACATCTAACAGTTTATCCCAGTTATCATTAATAACTATTAATGGCTGCTATTAAAATGAAGCTGCATCAGCTCACAGCCTCACTTGCATTCATCTCATTTTTCATTTAATTAAGAAATTCAGAATGCTTCTCTTACAGGCAAGCTCTCTTACTTAAAAGGGCAGGGATCTGTGCATTTGATTGCTTTTTGAAATGTGGTAGATTACACTATTTAGCTACTGTTATTGAGATGTGGAATATATTATATGTTTCCTTAATCCTCAAATACAAGTTATTGTCACTCCCAGGGAAGCTGCAGCTTGTGAAAGTTTTAGATGCAAACAAATCCAAATTGAATGAAGTCGTGTTTTTTCAATGCTGAGAAGGTTTAACAAATTCATGTAGACACTAATGAGTATTACTGGGCTTATGGAGGGTCATGGAAAATTAGACTGGCTTTTTAAGTCATTATTACAGATTTTCTCATTGTCACATGCTAAGCTCTCTACTATTAATACAGCTTGCTCTTGCTTTCGGCCATTGGCCGAGGTTTGAGCTCCAATGGCATGGCTGTCTCTTCATACTCTTTGTTTCTTTGGTAACCATGTATTTTTCCCAACTTCAAGGATTTGGCAGGATTGAATTTCTAACTTTAACTTACTGGCTTCTTCCAGAAATTCACCTTGTATCTATTCTGCAAACAAAACTGTCATGCAACACAGAGTGTTTATTTACCTCATTTCTCAGCATACTCGATGGAATGTTGTGCATCGCTGCTGGAAAAGCATCTGTAATGAGAAAAAGATCCATTTCTTGAAGATCCAATGCTGAGTTTGGGCCTGACGAAGCAGCAGTGGAGTCAGCTGTCGCCAGTGTGGTGATCTGCATGGAGAGTCAGCACGCACAACACATCTTCCATTCAGCAGGGATATCACCCTGTGTTTCAGCCCGGTAGAATGAAAGTGCCAGCACCCACAACTTGCTCAGGGGTGAGGAGCTGAGCTCTGGAGGACACTTCTCACCCACTGCAGTTTCTTGACATTAGAGGGCTCCATATTCCACAGAGTTTGGCAAAAGCAACTCTCATTTTGAGGTCAACAGAGATGACATTGGAAAGAGAATTATCAGCTCCTCTTGGAGCTGTGGTTTGATGATTCTGCAAATTCAGCTTCCGAAGCTTCTTAAGTCAAAAGCACCAGCTGAACATTTCTGGGTTACATTTTGGAAAAACAGATTAACCAGAACACCTTTTCTGTCTCCTCTTGCTCCCAGCAGCGAGAAGCAGAGTGGAGCTGCCATGGCCCATGTCAGTGGCGCCTCCAGACAGAGGCTGCACTGGTACACGTGCCACAGTAGGTGCCACTCCCGTGGCACAGTGTGGAGGCACAACAGGCAGCAGGTCCTGCTCCTTGTCTTGCAGAAATCATCCGTTTCCTTCTCTTGTCTTGCTGAGGGAGGGATTTCTGTCACCATTACAGAATGTCCCAGAGCAGAGTTTGGTGGCCCTTGGGGAAGCTGCTCTCCGTGTGCAGAGCTCCACGCACAGCACAGCTCTAAAGAAGCACAGGCAGAAGATCTGCAGGGTGAATGCAAGAGCTCTTCCCTGACACAGACAAGGTAAAAGGGCAATCATTGTGGAACAGGAACAAATATTTGACTGCTGTTATCTCATCTTTATGGCTCAATCTATTAACCAATAAATACTCTTAAAATATTTTAAATGGCCAGACTCCAGAAGGAGCCCTTACATATAATGACTTAGCCTTGAGAAAGTGCAACTTGTCTTTGTTGCACTTCAAGAGTTTAATCCTAAAGATATCTTCCTAAGGAATAAATATGCTCATGAGCGGAACTAGCCCCATTCTAAGGAAGATAAAAGAGCTTTTCCAGGTAGTACAATTCTAAGCCTGCAAAAGTGAACCAGCTTTTTATTGAGTCAATCATGTAGAGTGGGGCTTCATCCAGGCCATGGGCCCACAGTCACACTCTACCCCACCAGCCCTTCCTCCCTGACCAACGATATCCTGAACAAGTGGCTGCTGCAGGGGCAAACAGGATGTTTGACTTCTCAGAGATTATAAAAGAAATCAAAATTTTGGAGAGAATTAAAACTCCCTTTTTCCTGTTCTCTTGCATGGTTTTCAACAACTAATGACTGATATATTTGGGTGGCTTTCCTGGTAAATATTGAGAGACAATTGGATTATTTTGGTAGGGAGGGCCAGACTGTAATGTTACAAACACTTTGATTTCCTAAATCAAGCAGAGCTGGCCAAAGAAAATATCATTCTGTGAATTTTTGGCTTTGTCCAGATACATGGACCATGTTTTCCTCAAATGCTGTGGGCATAATTTGGTCACATATTTCTGAAAATGTCTGTGCAAATAATCATTTGACTCGTCAACAACAAAGACAGTAGACACAGGGAGAAAAGCACTGTACAGCCGCCAGTAAAGCACTGGAAATCTGAGCATCTTTTTCAAAGTTACAGAGCCGGACACTGCAACTTCAGCACTTGCAAATTGTGTATACCCAAGATAGCAGGAAAATTCCCACTGTGAAAGGCAGCGTCTGCTTTTGAAGCAAATGTGTGAAATTTACACCAGCTGAAGATCCGGTACTTGTTGTTGAATTTATTGAGCTCCAACCAAATCCCACTGTAACCAATGGGGAAAAAAAGAAAGGAATAAGAAAAAAGAACCCCGTTCCCTTCAGCACCTCCCAGCCCAGCCTGGCTGTGTGTGGAACCCTCTGGGCCCTGAGCACGGATATCAGCAGCTCTCAAAGCATGACCAGCTGATTATACATGGATACTGACTCATCCTTGCTTTACTGAAAAATCCCAGAAGTAATATAAGTGGCATAGATTTGGTCACAAAACTGCTGGGAAAAGCTTAAAGATTTATGTATCTGAAACTAAGTACCCTCTGAAAAATTTGGGGGTGAGAGGGAGTAAATTGTCTCTTTCACATCTGTGTCTACAGGGTATTGAGCCTGGTACCCAAATCACAGATCAATAATATTCTGGCAAGATGATTCCTCGTCGTGCTTCATTTTGAGATAAATTCATTTAACATGGAGAGGCAGCTGCAGGAGGAGAACAAATAAAACCTCACTATTTCCTTATGGCTGTTGAATTTTTTTCTGAATTTCTAATTTTGTGTCTGCGTTTGATGGGTCACTGATTTAAATAAATTAAAGACATAAATCACATAAAAACTGTAAGTGAGGGACTACTTTTTCACTTTATGTTTGTACAGTATATTTATTTCACAGTGGTTTATGGCCTCAGCTGTTATACTAAAATAGCTTCTTCCCTGGGATTTCTCACTGCCTGGTTCCCAGATTCAAAGGCCACCCACTTCCACAGATTAGGGGATCCTTGCTGGCTGGAATCTGGGTGACTCTCCTGCCCAAATTCCACTGTACAGCCCTGGAACACCTCTGCCTGACAGGAAACACCCTTCCTCTGAAACCCCAGCCATCCCAGAGGCTGCAGCCTCCCATCCATGGGATTTTGGCAGCCAGTCTCATCATTGGCTGTACGAGAGCACAGCTGGGATTGAACCCAAAGTGGTGCAGCAGCAAGGGATGCTTGGTACCATGGCAAACATCTGGAAAAATCTGGGATAAACACAACCAAAGCTTGCAGGGGCTGTCTGTGGCTGGAAAAGCAAGTTTGCCCAATGCTCTCTGAGAAGTCAGTGAGGTACCTGCGGTTCCAGGAGCAGGCTGAGGATGGGATGACGGGAGTGACTGCACAGCTCTGAGCTGCCGTAGTTTGCCAGATCTCCTGCACAGCCCATCCACAGCAGCCCCAGCAGCCAACTGAGGAGCCTCAGACTGGGTGGAAAAGGCTCAGAATGAAAGATTCTAAAATGCAGATGTGACTCAAAGTTGCTACAGAGCCCAGTGGAGAAAGCAAACTGTCAGTGCCACATCTGCTCACATTTCTCCATCTATTGCATTTGAAACAAAATTTTGAAAATGATAAAACAGAAGGAGCAGTTGTGTGTTTGTATTAAAACATCATTTGGATAAGCAATACCAGTGATTGGTGTAAAGGAGCATCTGTGATATCCTGCTATTTTTGTCTGAGTCCTGTCACACTGCGAAATGGAAAAGAAAAACAAAAAAATAGTGATGTTTCAAATTTAGCTTTGCAAAAGACATATTCCTTTTGATTTTCCAGTGCAATTCCCAGAGAGTTAAGATAAAGACATCTGTCTTTTCTATGGAATCAAATAAACATTCTAGTATTTTGGTCTGACTACGAGTCATGCTTCTAAAACATTTTTGGTGATTAATTTTTAATCCCAAATTGATAAATTCCTGCTCACACAATAATGTTAACTTTAAGATCCAAGCCTCCCTGAGCCCTTAATCTGGATCTCCCTTGTTACTACTAATGGAGTTTATTTTGTCTATGAGAAAAGTAATTAACTAAAGCAGAAAACAAGGCTGAGATGAAACAGACAAAAGGAAAGATACGATTTTTTATAGATAAAGCATGTTAGTCTTTTGTTAGATAATAACAAAGCCACTTTGGTTATTAGTCTCCACTACAGGAACACTGAGGAAATTTATTCTGGCCACAGAAAAAGCACTTCCTCCGCTTTATCAAATGAAATGTTTTCTTCATGTGTGCCAGGAGGGTGGAGGGGGAACCACTTAAAAGCATTTGTAGGACTTTCAGCTCATTGTAGTTTATGTCAGGCGAGAAAGTGATAAAAGACGTTGATTTTATGAATAATTTATATCAATCAGTATTTATAGCCTGCTTGGTGTGTGGCAAATGGAAGGTCCACAGTAATAAACAACTCATTAAAATAGCCAGCATTAGGATTGTTTAAATTGGAGAAGTTCACAGCTATGTGCACACCATGACACCCCTCTGAAGGAATATCTGTGCATTTATATCAGTATCTCTTCCTCCTGGAAAGAACATCCCTTTTATCTCCTCCTTCCCCTCTCCTGGGGCACGCTGCCTGCTCCGTTACTCCTGCTCCCAAAGGGAATCTGCCCCTGGGAGTGATCATCCCGAGGAGCAGCAGGGAGCTGACCTGCGTGTGACCCAAAATGTCTTCATCCCCCCAGTTCACTGTCTACATGTTACCTCAGAGTTCTTTTCAAATGAATGATTTGTGATAATTTGAAAAAACTAATTGATATTAATAAGGAGGGAGCAAAGGGTTTATATTTTTGATCTTAGTCCAGTGGTAAAAAAAAAAAAATAAACACAACCCTTTTTTTTTTTTAATTAAAACTCAACTGACAGCAATATTCCTTAGCAGGAATTTGTGTGGTGAACTAAAGAAAAAAGTTCTTAGGTAGAGACTCAGCCTTGCTCTCCTGCACAGCTCGTCTCTGCTGTGTCCCAGCGGTAGTTTTTCTGTAAAGCATTACAAACTTTTCCGTCAAATGCTTTGGGTGGAGTTTTTTCAGTGCTTTCCCTGGTATTTTTGCAATATTAAATCATCGTCATGGGGGCTGGAAACCAGGGCCAGTATCTACCTCAGTCCCCAACTTCCCCTGGAAAATTGTTCAGGCCACTTACTTTGTTTAATGTTTCCTTAGCTGACAGTGATTTATGAAGACAACATTTCCTACATGATAAAATTCTGAAAAGATCAGATATTGAAGTGATGTCAAAGTTACCTAAAGTGTAAGCTGAAACAATTAATTTAAGGCCTGATGCTGTAATGCTCACATTGATCAAACTTTTACTACTGCCTGTATTAAGAAACTCCTTGATTTTGTGTATATGTGATTATTATTTAAAAGACTGACTTTAAAAAAACCTCCTCTGCACATATTAGATCAATAACCTGTCCAAGAAGCAAGGAGCTGTGGAAATGAGTTATAGAGGCAACTGTGAAGATAAATTATATGGAATAATTAAATAAAAACCCACTGTGTGTGATTGACAGGGAGAAGACATTTTTGTGAGTATCTAGTCAACATTTTACTGCATTTCTTCATTCTTAAAAGATAGAGAAAAATTCAAATTAGGCCTTTACATTACTGTGGTTTTGGTACCCTTCTTAATTAAATGTAATCTCAAGGGAAGGACTTGTTTATGATTCTATACTCCATGCAGGACTGCTTAGAGGGGAGCAGAAAACACCCTCAGCAAAGATGTGAGAAAGACACGGGTACATTGCACTCTCCTGTGCAAAGGAAGCAGGCAGGGAGTGCCAGGAGCTGATCAGGGAATTGTAGCTGATGGCAGAGGCTGGAGAGGAAGACAAGGGTGTCAAGAGATGGAGGGCGACGGCTGGAGTGTTGGGGAAGCTGGAATAGGGAAAACGTATAAATATGATTACCTGGCAAAAACTGTAAGTGAGATTGAAATGAAGACAAGCTTTGAGTTACCCAACCCCAGTTACTGAACAACTGGAAAACAATGGTATAGCCGCCTGGAGGTAATCCCCATTTGATTGAACAATGCCTTCAGCTTGCAAGCAGCTCCAAGGGTCAGAAGAGACCCTGCAAACCCATCAGAGGGTCCAAAAAGCAACTTTTGGAGTTTAAAGTGTAACGCCATAGGCTAATGCAATGATTCTTATAGGCTGTGGGCAAATGTTGTAAGATTTGTAGCTTATTCTAGATTGGTCAATGGAAATCAGAATATTCAACACAGAAGATGATTTATTGTATTGTAAACGCTCATTCTGGCATTCTGCTCTGCTCTCTTCACTCTAAACTGCTCTCTTCCTTCTCTGCTCTGGCCTGCTTGGAGCTGCACCTTGCAGCTCCAGGTAAGCCTTTCTCTCCCCATGCCTTCTGCAATAAACCTCATGTTCTAAAACCTAAACATGGAGATCTCCCGAACGTTTGTCCTGAACGACTGTCCAGCGGACACAGAGAATCCTACACTGGAGCCAAATTCTCTGCACAGCCCCGGGTCTGGTCCCACCAGCCAGTGTGGGCAGACCTAGAGCTGGGTCTGACTCGGCCTCCTCGATAACCCAACACGACAGCTTCTCAAGCTACTGACTCGATGGAAAATGGAAAAAATGCACGTTTGCAAACATCAAATTATCCTGTCCATTAGAAAGCTCAACCTTTCACCATCTGTGCCTTTTAGAAGAGACTTCAGAATGTTAAAGAAATACTTTTACAAGGGTAGGTTGGTATGGCTGCAATTGTGATATTTTGCTACTTAACGGCCTAGAACTGAGGACACACTGCGTATCTCCAGTTTACTTTTCTGGCACAGCAATTGATAATGCAAGTTAACATGGTATATGCTTTTTATTCATTTATGGGAGGCCAGAAGTGATGAAATCACAGTCTGGGTTTCATAGGCACAACAATCATATTTATTTAGTGTGCTCTATTTACGGTGGATTTTTAAAAGCTGCAATCCACATGAGTGCCATCATATTAGGATACAAGAAATTGTTCAAATTGTTTCCTGTTTTCAGCTTCTGTACTGGGAATAAACTGCTGTGTTAAAGATGTGTAGTGTGAATAATGTGTGTGGTCATTCATATCTCCAATTATTTTTATTGTATAAATGAATTTATTATAGAGCAGAGGAAAGTGCCACAATTTGACATATTCTGTATTTAAATATGCATGCTTTGTATCTAGCATGGATTTATAGACAATATGTTTGTACAAGTGTATCTAATAGGTTAGAAGGGTTTATTAATCTTGGAATTACTGTGATAGTAAAAGCATTATTTCTTTAGCCCTTCTATTGTTTAATAGAAATGACAAGTAGTTCAGACATTTGGAGATGAATGAAGCACCACCAAGAGCAGTTCCCTTGGGAAAAAACTCAATAAACATCTACAGTTGTAAATTTAACCACTTTTCTTGGCAAAACAACATTGAAGAACTGTTGCAGAATTATAAAATGTTGTGAAGTGGCCTTTTTAGGATGGAACAAGACTTTTGCACTGTTCTGTTAGAGAATGATGACTGATCACAAACCAGTTTCTCCTTTGCACTTTCCAGCTGAATTACTTGAAACACTGGCTACATCTACCACTAACCATTAATTATGTGCTGCGTCACACAAGGTTTTACCTGGAGCCCGGTGAACCCAGTGCAGGGGGTTCACCAGGGCTGGACGCCTCCTCCCCTCCTCCTCCCCCTTCTTCACTGACCTTGGTGTCTGCAGAGCTGTTTCTCTCACATTTTCTCCCTCCAGCTGCAGTTTCCATTGCACAGATACATTTTTCCTTTTCTTAAACATTATCCCAGAGGCTCTGACCCTGTTGGGCTCAGCCTTGGCTGGCGTTGGGTCTGTCTGGGAGCTGCCGGCGTTGGCTCCATCAGACATGGGAGAAGCTCCCGGCAGCCCCTACGCCCCAAACCTGGCCACACAAACCCAACACCCCCATAAGAACTGGCTGCAAACTCCTCATTCAGCCAGGCAGAGCTGGGATTACTCCCAGGAGACAAAGCCAAGTGGGAAGGTGCTGTGGGCTTGTGTTAGGGGCTGCGTTATTTCCCGAAGATCAGGTGCACTGCACTTGCTCCTAATACAGTCTTCCATCAATGCCCAGTCTGCTAAACCCTGAATGGAAGTGACTGATCTGCAATTTGCATTCTCTTTTCAGTCCATCAGCAGAACATTAAAACCATTGAGGCAAAAGCCATTAGAACAGCACTCACGTATGAAACAATGCACAGGTCTGCTTGTTCCCATTTTTATGCACTGCTATAGGACTATAAATATTCATCGTAATGTAACTGAAAATTATTGAAGTGAGAAAAAAGAGAAACAGGGAAGCCATTTGCTTCAATTCATAAACAGCATCTGTTGGGAAGTTATTCATAGATTGCTTCAGGGCCTGCTGAGCAGCAAGCCCATGGAAAAGGATGCCATTGCAAGCAAATTGGCCAAAACTGCAATGGAGATGCTATTAAACATGATTCACTGACAGCCAGGGAGCATGATCAGGCACTGGGTTGTTTTATGTCTTCTTTTATCACTGGGACACAGAAGTAGCCTCCAGCCAAAGTCTCACATAGTTCAAATTAGAAGAGCAACCTTCTAAGTACATTAAGGCCTGACTAGTGGCGAGAGGAAGTGGCGTGGGGTGATGTTATGGTGAATTCAGATGTTTATTTGTCCCTACCCGAGGCACATGTAAAAGCTTGTGAATGAGGGTGGCTACAACCTTCCCTACTGGGTATTTTTGGTCAAAAGGTGTTTGAAAGTCTTCTCGTAAAAAGATGAAAATGCAGCCTAATGGATAAGTGAAAAATAATTAATAACCCCATAAACATCCTTTAGCTTCTCATTAAATATCAAAATACAGTTTAGCAGAAAAGTGATGGAATGCCAAAGAAAAATGTATCTGTGCAAATCCACAGAAGAGAGCAAATGCATTCTCAAGTATAGTTTATTACTGAGAATAAAATACTCAGCTGCCAAATTTTGTTTGCTGATTTACAGAGCAGAGTTACAGAAAGGCAAAACTGTCCAGCAATTCTGAATTCAGTTCAAATGGTGCTGAGTTTCCAGCTATCTGACCCAAATTTTTCTTCCCACCCGTGGGACTTATCAAATCACGAGGAACTTGAAAAATACGATTGCAATCAATACGTGAACAAATAATTTTCACAGCCCCATTCATCTTCTTGTTGCAAATTATTTATACTTTTAATTAACTCCAGCAATTCACTGTCTGTGACTGGGAGTGCATCCCTTTCATAACAGGGAGGCTGCACGGGCCCATGGCGCACAAGGTGGAGAATTTTCTTATAAATTTGCTCCATTTTCCTCAGTTGTAATTGAGACAAACAGCAAGAGATAAGGAGCCCTTCAGATGAACTTTTTTGACTACTTTTAAATATCCCCATGAGCTGTTTTCTCTCTTCACAAAAATCTGGGGAAAGATGGGCTCTTCATCTGCCTGACCTACACGAGGTGTGCGACCTTCATGTGACTGATAAGCTTGGAATCAAGCACACGAAAATGCCTGATTCTGCAAGCAAACAATGATATTTTCTCCTAAGAAAAACATTAATCATTTGTCATTTGGTTTTTGCATTTTGTTGTGGAAATACATGCCTGTGACTCAAGTGAGTGAAGGCTCTTCGCACATAAAAATATATTTGACTTTTTTTGGATATTTTGAGCAAATGTATTTCCAAAAATTAGGACTGTTTCATGCTAGGGGAAAAAAAGATAATTTATTCATCCAGTGCCCTGGAATGTGATAACTAGCGGGCACCAGTAACATCTATTCAGTAAACTCCTTCTCAGGAAAGTTAACTTAGCTTTAAATTATTCATTTAGAGGTTGATACACTCTCCAGGAACAGTAGGAGGTGTGGTGGGTGTGTTACATTTAAGGGGTAACAAATGCTCAAGCACAGATAAACCTCCACTCAACCTTTAAATGGAAGAAAAAGAAATTTAAGAAGCATCATCCAAATTTTCTTTATATTTTCTTTTGCCATAATTTGCCCTTTTGCTATTCATTTGCGTGTAAATGTTTGCTAGAATAATTGAGATTTTATCAATAAGAGATACCACTGAGAAAATATAAATATCTGTTGCCAATAAATTACACATCTGAACACCTCCAGGATGTGATGTACAGCTCCAGCACTGTCCTGTTCAAGATGAAGAACCAGAACACACGATTGATGACAGAATTAAATACCACACCTTGAAAGCCACAGATCAGCCAGAACTGTTCAATGTGTGTGATATCATCACATCCTGGTAAGGCTAAGTGAGAAAATCAATGTTTGAAAAGTAAAACTAGATCATAACTTAATAATAGATGAATAATCTATTCTATATAACTCACTGGCCCTGTCATGTCTCCACACCCAGATTGTGTAATTCAGTTAATTCCGTGGACACTCTGATTTCCCACACGTGAGGATGTGTCTGGCACCTCCATCTGGAATGAAGTGTGGGTTTTCCAGCTCAGGGCATCAAGTAAATCCTGTTACTATCCCATCTTAAGTCAAGTCATAAAATTAAGAGCTCAAGTGTTTTCATGCTTAGGTGCCACATTCTCCAAGGAACTGCATTTTGGGGTGTATTTCACCTGTCCTCTGACACCTCCAGCACAAACTGGAAATTAGAACAAAACACTTGTACAGCTCTCTGCTCATAACTTCCATACTCCCCAAGTGAAGCTTCAGGGACAGTTCAGCTGGAATTGGCATAAATTTAGACAAATTAAAATCATTTTAAATATGATCAAAAAAGCCTCATTCTTGTTTATGGAGGAAGATAATTAATTTTCAAAAGATGCTACTGCATATATTAGAGCCACCAGGAGCAGCTCTAATTTCTGCCGAGACCATTTATGGAGATTTCCATTCCCTTATTTATTCCTTTATTAAATAAGGGAGATGCCATAGCAACCCCTGACACACACTTCCATTCATGTATTGATTCAGCATTATTCAATCTGTATGTAGTTTCATTATTCATTATTCAATTCAATGTAGGTTTTAATGTGCCCATTGTCTCACATTATGCTGTCGACTCTCAAAATCAAACCCATTCACTGCAATCCTCCTGCAGTTTGGGTTTCTGAATAACTTGGGACAGAAAAACAATCACCCTCGGGAGCTGGCTGGGGTCTAGGTCTTTATGAAGACTTTTCCCAAATCTTTTCCACTCAACTCCCATTTTGTATCATTTCTGCCAAAAGCTCAGTCATTCATCTGAATTAAGCAAATTTATAGTGGAGTCAAATCAATCAGTTTGGGACAGTGTTGCACTGGCACATTTCCAGCAAAATCCTGTGCTTTTCATAGCAGACTCATCTTCCCAGCACAAATTGTTTTATAAAAGCAATGTTTCTCAGTAGAATTTCATTTTTTTACCGTAGTAAGCATTTTCAGTCATTCACCAAAATGGTGTTAGTCCCTTTGGTTACACAGTTCATACCCTAAAATGCTAAAACATGGATCATCACAGCTTTCCTATAAAGGCCATAAGTGGCTGGTAGGATGGCAATACTTTTTACTCCTGAATACCAGAAAGAACCTCTACAACAGACCGTCAAACCATTGAACCACACAATTCCATAGCACCACCCCGGGACCAAAACCAAGTGTGAGCTTAAAACACAGGAGCAGCTCAGTACCTGCAGCCCAGGCTGGAAGTGTCCCACCTGAACAGGATATCCAGCCAGGACATCCATGGTGTGTGCAGCTGTTCTTGCGCCATTGTGCAGCTTTCTGCTCCTTCCTGAGTTCTCCTGGAACTCCTCCTCCTGGAATTCAGGGATACAAGGGATATACCCAGGTTTATTCCTGTAAGCCCTGCCTTTGCTCTGTGGAGACGGGACCTTGCTCCTCATGCATCCCAAGCCATTCCCGATGCTCCAAGACCAGTCAGCCAGGCTCCAAACCTGCCTTAGGAAAAGCAAAGAAAATCAGTTCAGACTTGGATGTGCATCAGAGTAATCCCAGAGTTAGAGCAGGTTCCTCCCACAGCTGGGATACAGGCACAGCCACCTCTCAGAGAGACAGACTCTTGACAGGGTCACAATCACCCAGTGCTGAGAAACTCTGGGAATGCTTCCTGTGAGTTCCCTGCCTCCCCTAGGAGCTCACACTCTTTCTGCTGTTCAGGCTTTGATGCAAAAGAGAAGAGCTGTTCAGCCACGGTGTGAGAGAAAGTTGGAAAGCCACCTTAAATGGCATATGGCACGTCCATCTGCTGAGGATATGGCACGTCACACATCTGGCTGCTGGCACTGCCCGGGAGCAGAGCTGTGCCGAGCTGCTATCGCCGCTATCTGCTCCCTTCTAAATAACCAGCGATGGCTTTCCCAGGAAGGGAGCAGGGAGGGAGTAGCAAGCCCAAATCAGTGTCCTGAGCCACGCCAGCAGGAATCAGAGCAGCACAGGGATTTGATGCGGGGTCAGCAGGACATCAACGAGTTTGTTCACACAGATGTCCAGTCACTACACATGTAGGAAAGAGAAGACAAGAGAATGAAAGGAAAAGAGAACAATTCTCTTGTAACAGCTTTGTTCACATCGAACACTCTTGACAAGCCTGACCCCAACTCTTGTCATCAAACAAGCTGTGAGTAACAGCAGTGGTGACATTGTCCATATTGGTTTGGTGTTTTGGTCATGCTCAGAATCTTAACAGTTCTGAATCTTCAAATGCCAGACCTGTGTCTGCATCACAAGGTGCCTCAGCAGGCAGCTGTATCCACAGTTTTAATGAAGACTCAAAAAACCTAGAGGTTCCTTTCCTTAATATTCATTATCCTTCCAGGATGGAGACTCGAAAGGCATAGGACCAGGCAGTGATTAATTATTAGGAAAAACCCACTGGGATAACACCCAAGTTTAACTAATCTCATTAGTTTCCTCCTTTGGGAGTAAATCTTTCTTATGTATTATGTCAGTTGAGGAAAACTATGGAACCAGAAGTTTCCCTACCAAAAATAATTTACCAGGTTTAAAGGATCTTTAAGAGAATAATTTTACTCTAATTGTACTTCTAGTCCAAAAGATTAGATAAATAGGAACAAAAATGGGAGTTTCATATAGACTGAAATACTGTTCACTCTCCAAAAAATGCAGTCGATATCTCTGGGGTAGTTCAGAGACTGAACATATAATCATAAAATACAGGAACAGAATGTGTTAGCAGAGACTGAAAAAAACCAGAACGAATGACATGGCTTCAGCATGTAACCCAGGAAACAAAAATACCTCCTTCAGCTGGCATTTTTCAAAGTGATATATGTCAATACTGTTGTTCCCTTGTAGGTTAACTAAATCTATCAAAAATGGATACAGTCTAAGACTTGGTAAAACAGTCTCTTTTTACAGCTTGCTTTCATGATGAAGTTCAATTTCTATTACAGGAGGCCAGCAGGTAAAGAGAGTCACATATCTCTAGCTTGCTATTCTCTGCCTGCCTTTGATTTTTATAAATTTTTGCCATAGTATAATCAGAGCTTTCAACACTGAAAACATGCATTCCCTTTTGTTAACACTTTAAAATTTGAAAACTCACCAGCAGGAGGTTAAATCAAAAATCGCCTGCCCTTATTCTCTCATTCAGTGGAGGAAAAAGTAACAACAAAAAGCCTTTTGTTAGAGAAAGCAAGAGTTTTAGGCACCACAAACAGCACCAGGACAAGGGGTTTTTAAACAATGGGCTGACAATTGCTGATCCTGAAAGGGGAAAAATGGCAGGAGTCTGAAGAAAAGGGATGCAACTGCTTCTTCTTTTCTGCTTGCAAAGAGAATATGGAGCATCGTAAAGCTTTGTAGCACTATTCTGACACAAACATGCAACACAACATCACCCGGCTGTCTGTGATCACGGACATGCACAACGCTGGACGTATGGCACGAGGCAGTGACTGTACAGGATGGGAGTGGGGGCTTCCCAAGGCACAGGGAGGGCAGCGTTTGCAGCCCTGCAGGTGGAATCTCTGTACTTGCAGGAAGGTTGTTCCTGCACTCACCAGCTCCTCACACGGTCCGTGCGTGTGACAGGAGAGGGTGAGCACACTGTACATTAACAGTAGTATATAATGTGTAATAATAGTGCTCGTCCTCCGCAGCTCTAGGAGCCCCATGATCTGAGACAAGGAGGTTTGGGATGTTAAATAACAGTCACAATACCATGTTCTCAAGAGAACACCGGGCCTATCTTAACAAATCTCCTCTTTCACTTTGCTACAACTCGAGGGTACTCAACCTTTACATGGAGGGATAAACTACCTCAGGTCTGCCTGGACTCTTTCCCTTTTTGACGTGCCAATTCACAGTCATCCCTTTGTCCTCTAAGAACATTAAGTGCAATCTGTGGGTGCAGTGAGCTTTCTGAAGTAACTTTAAAGAACCCTCCCAATAAACAGTCGAGGAAGGAGGTCGCTGAGGACAAGCAGCTTTAGCCCTTACATCTGCCCAGCTCCGTGGCACCCCCAGCCCCTCCGCTGGCTCCAACGCCCACCAAGGGGCTGGGTAAGACCCCAGGCAAAGCCATACTGAGCTTTGTGCTGTCAGTAACAAATCCAGCGCTTGTTAGTTTAATGCTGCCTTTGGTGTGTCTCCACTCCATAACATTCACAGCAGCAACTGCAGCGCAGGCTCACCCAGGGAGAGGCCAACAGATGTGGTGAGCTGTGCTCACAGCTAGAAGTGCAAAGTGTTTGATCAGCTGTGTGTAGATAATTAGCTCTATAATTTAAAAAGTTTCTGTTATTCCTTAACATCCATGCTAAGCTGCAGCTACAGAAATGCTTTCAGAAGAATATTCCATTCACCAGAACTTTATTCTTAATTCAAGGAAGAACTGAAAACAAAAGAAATTTATAAGAATGCTCAGACAACTGACAGGCCAACTGTACATTATTTCTGTAAGTTTTAATTTAAAAAAAATACGTTGATTCCCAAATATTACTCAAATAATCTGTTAAGGAATAAAGTGCCAAATATTAAGTGAGGTGATCTTCCAAAACAAGTACCTACATCTTTCTGTGGAGAATTATTTAGACCACAGCAGCCCTGAACTTTGATAGCCACAAGCATGTAAATGCCACACTGCTCAGTCACACTTGCCTTATTTTTGCATAGCATAATGAATTTTAGAGATTAATTCTAGCCAGCTCTGCTCACTGCTCAGCTATGGGTGGACTACTGCTACTTTCTGTTTTCTAGCTGAAACCAATGAATATCCAGAGGATAACTTACTCACAGCTCCCTACACCATCTCAGAGAGGATTTTCTCTATGAGAACAAAAGGGTATCTGCTCCAAGTAAAACTGTGGTTCCAGCTGGAAAAGCACCTGTAGGAACAGCACCTTTGCTGTGCCCTCTTCCCTTTGCAGACACCACTCACTTTATCCCACTGACTATTATGACAGAAATTATTTTGATTCTTCTCAGCTCCTGAGAGCCAGCTCAGAGGTAAGAGGGGAACAGAAGTTGCCTCCTTTGTCTCAGCATCCTAAAAGCTGTTAAAAAAGTTTTAGTCTTGGGCAGGTGCATTAAAAACTGAAGGTATTGAGGCATTGATTAGGGCCTAATTTGGCATTGACTCTTCATCTTTACTGTCAATGCCTGTTTGCATTTTGACTTCCAGAGTACAGGCTGGAATTTGGAAAAAGGACTGAACATATTTCTAATCATGGACTTAATAGGTTTTATACAGGGTCCTTGAGCGACAAACACAAAACTTTATAAACATTTTATTTGTGGCCATTCACTGGAGCAGAACAGCAGTGTTAAAAGCTTACCTTTCTGATGTTGTACATTTCTGAGCCCTTCATAGCCTTGCTGTATAAAAGCCTGAAAATGTTTGAATGAGGCCTCTGATATTTCTCTACATCTTATTAGTGATGGCACTACTGTCTTCTTTTTTTTTATTTCCTCAGAGCTTTTAATTTAAAATATGCATCTCTTTGGGGAATATATGAAAAAAAGAAATTATTAAAGCACTGCCCAGTGCAGTGTATCTGAAATTTAATCAGCATTTACCCATTGTTCTAGTTCTCAATACTCACAGCCAGATAAGGACTTTTGTTATTTTCAATGCATGCATACCTGTGGCTGGCTTTAAAAAAGAGGCAGTATTGAATTTCCTCTGAATTGCACCACTTAGTGTCCAGCAGAAAGCCTGGTGATGTGAACCTGCTACTTCTGTGCATTTGTGCGGAACAGAACTTTAAAAGATGTCATATTAGCAACCCATTTGTGCAAAGGAGAATGGTGTTTTTCAAGACAACAGCAGGCGTTACAGAGCAGAGTTCAGGCTACAGGCGAGAAACAGCCACTAAGGGCTCCGGGGTTACCGGCTCACAGTCCCTCCCTCTCCCTGGTTTTATGGGTGCACCTGGTCATTTGCAAAACCATGACTGATCTCAGCCTTGTAGAATGATGATCAGGCAGGTTTGCTCAAACATAAAGGGGTTAGACTTGATCAATCATCACTACTGCTGTCCTGCCCTTCATCATTCTTGCTTTAGATAAAGGCCAAAGGGACTGTAACCTTTGCTGTAACCTGTTCTTGACTTCTTTGATGCAAATGGAACTCCCTGCTAAAGGAAATCAGCAGGTTCGGGGCCAATTTAAGGTATGAACACCTGACACCCCTGTAGCAGTGCTACCCTCAGTTCTGGAGAGAGTGGTGGCTGCAGATATGGAAAGACCTGGAGTCTCTTGTAAAAATTAACTTGGAAATTAAAGGGGAGAAAAAATGATGGGCTGATTTTCTCTCAGCGAGGGAAAGGATGCTCTGTGGAGCATGTGATTGCTCTGTGCTGCCAAGTAACCTATGGATACACTTCAGAAGCAGGGGATTAACCGTGCTGTTTGTTTTGTGTTTCTTGATAGATTACCTCTGATAAGGACCTGGAGATTTAGATTTGGAATGCTTACTTCAAAAGTTTCCTTTGTATATACAGTGTCCTATGTGGGTAGAGCAAAAAATACGTTCAACCTCAATACCCTCGTTTAATAATGTAGAACCTGTTCGTTTTGTATCGGTTTCTTGTAATTAAGACATCAGCTGTCTTTGTTACAGAAATATAATAAATGGACTTCTGCCTTCAAATGACCCTTTCACAGAGCAGTTTTTGCTGTGAGGGAGATGCACTGAAGTGGCTGCTGTGTCAGCCTGCTCCTTCATCACACTGTGCTGTGCCTCTACAGAGACGTCTGACCACACAGAGTTCCTTCCATCCTTCCATAAAGTACCATTTGCTGTGAGGGAAAGGGTATTCCAAAATAACCCAAGGAAAATGATTTTCAGAGCAAATCCACAATATTTTTTTTCTGAATATATGGTGTCAGGGTTTGGGATAAGCAAATCCTTTCCTTAACCACCATTCTTGAGCTGCACTCTGGCAACTTTTTATTTACAACACTTGACAGCCGGTACCAGTCTTCAGCAACTGGTGTGCAGTTCAATGCTCTTCTTTGCATCTGCAAAATGCATATGAAAGTTTAATAAACATATCAGATGACAGCGTTTTTAAGGCTTTAACCTCGTTGCCAGCTAATAGTAGTTCTCTTACCTAATGTTCATGAGTGCTTAGAAAGACTATTGTTTTTAAATCATTAATGACACCCCCAGGCTACTGCAGCAGCCACCCTATATATTAATATAAATCTTTTAAAGAATCAAAGCACAGTCAAGCTCTCTAAAAACCAAAAGATTGACTTCATTCGAACTTAAACATATGCTTAGAGCTATGCATACATTTAAGTGTTCTGCTGAGTGGCATTTTTCTTCAAAGAACAGCCCTGTTAACTTCAATAAGACAATTTATATGATCATGTTCTTCTAGTCTTAAAGTATAAATTTACAGTCCATTAATCACAAGCCCAAACCTATGAAATACCATTATAATGGACTTATTTAATAAATAAAGTTCACCTTTACTCACTTCTAAGTCTGAAAATATATCTGGAAGGGATCTCAAGAACATGGGATTGCAATACTTACAGGGCACTGAGTATGGAATTTTAGAAGCTGCAGCCATAAATTGGTGTTTTCCCCCTTTGGTTGGCCAGGGCATTTAAAGGAAGTTTTGATGCCACTTCAAATAAGCTTTTGCATCCAAACAAAGGCACTTGTGAGTAACACATCATTTTTTGTTACTACTCAAACAATGGAAAGGAACAGTCCAGAAATGCTGAAGCACTTTTCAGCCTTTTCATAAAACGCAGAAAAAAAGTTGTGTATCAAAGCTTTCTCTGAATTATGCTTAAAAGACAATTTCATTAATATTATATAGGCCATACAACACCTTTTGATTAAGCAAAGAGTTCCAGTTTCCCCGTGAGTGAGAGCATCTGTTTGCTCTCAGTCTCTGCTGCAAGATCCTTCGAAAGGACATTGCCTTTGCCAGGTGTGTGTTTGGGGATCAGGAGCCTTGTTCCTGATCAGCAGAGCAACTAAACCTGACCAGAGAGAGGTTTCAGGGCACATCCTGTGGGGAGCAGGAGGACACTGAGCACAGCAGGGATCCTGCAGCACACACAGGGACCAGAATCACCGGGAGCAGCCAGCCAGGGCCCCAGAGCTGCAGCAGGGGCATGTGAGGGACCAGAAGGAAGAGGCAGCATCTGCTGCAGCGCACAAAGTCACTCACCTGGTTTGTCTGGATGCAAAGAATCACCAAAGGTATGGTAGAAGTGGAAAGGAGGAGTTTTTATTATTATTTCATCTTGGGTAGTCACCTTCAGATTTATTTATGTACCAAGTGAGCGTGTCTCCTGAAATGAAACTGCAAAAAATGTGTACAGCGAGATTCAGCTCAGAGCTTATGTGTCATATATGGTACCAAAGCCTGGGGGATCCATACCAGAGTAGGACAGAGGGAAAGGTACAGAGCCTCTCATGGCTGGGGTTGTGTGCATCCCCTAGAGGAGGGGTGGTTCCCCCGCAGCACCACTCGGAGCAGATCTGAAAAACAAAGCACATTCACCTGTACATTCACCATGCTGGGGTTTCTACTCTATAAAAGAGCAAAGCCAATGAGAAATCCAGCTTTTGTCCTGGACTTCGGGCTGAAAAAAATACATCTCATCCTTTCCACTTATTTTCCCTAATTAGGAAAGGGAAAATAATGTTTTTCTCTTTCAGTGAAAGAATTCCTCATTTCCTAGCTTATGGCCCAGCCTTCAGTGGTAATATCAATGAGATGTGGACAGACATCTGGAAGGCTTGGAGGAAATCGGCTGACTTTAGAAAACTACAGCCAGAGCAAGAGCGAGAGGAGACAGATGGGTGTGGGCTGGGGGCAGAACCTCTTGAAGCAGCACAGATGCTCCAGAAGAGAATATGTGTCTGCAGCTTACACCCAGTTGTGGGCAGACAGATGAGGATGAATGGAAAATATTTGTAGTGGGAGTGGAAAGAGAAACCATGGATATGGGCATCTGAATCTCTGAAATTCTTTCAGCAGTCCTCTGCTAAATACTGTTCTCAGTGCCATGGGGTTACTTTGCAGTCAGTAAACAGATTCACAGACCCACCCAAACCATCTCTATGTTGCAGTGACATTGCCTATGGCTGATTTGAGCTTTTCAAAGGGATTCAGGCACTTAATTTGTTTGAAAATATAGGTGTTGGCACTCTGAGAAGTTCTGCCATAGATTTCCAGGGTGATAAGTTTTCATCTATGGTTTCATGGCTATTGTTGTAACACAGAATTGCTCTTACGTGTCTGGGAAAAACAGTTTTCTTTGTTTCTATCTAAAGAATAGCAACACCTGAAAAATTAATTATTAAAAATGGTAACTGTTAAAGTGTTAATTCTTTCACGATAATACATGACTTACCATTGAACTTAACCTCTAGTGAGATTAAAGAGAGTAAGATGTGGTGGTTAAACTGCAAGAACATCAGCAGCCTTTCAAATACTTTTCTCCTGCTAAAAGCAATATTGCTACTCATCCTCTCAAGTTTCAGTGAGTTAAAAGGTAGAAGAGAGCAGAGAAGAAGTTCTTAGGTCAAAACACTACAGAGTAGCTAGGCAGAGAAAAGAAGAGAAAAAGCAGTCTTCTTAAGAAGTCAGAACAAGGAACAAAAGCCTAATAATTTACAAGCCTGCTTCTAAAAACAGACACTGTAACAAGTTTTCATTGCACTTTAGGCACCATTCCCTACTTTTCATTGAAAAATGAGGAAAAGAATGCTTTGCTATTGCATCTATCAGCAGTGCTTGCAATATCCATCTACTTGACCTGGCACTGGGAGAAAGAGAGATGAATTAAAGTGCTGGTGGGAGAGGAGGGGTGGGAATATCTGAGTGGGGATTGTGCTTTGCTAGAAGCAGGGAGCTGCTCATACCGCATTTTGGGTTTGTAGTTTGAAACACTTGGCAGGGTGCTCAGAGCAGGTGGATGGTTATTTCTGGTTTCTTCTATTCTGGTCTAATAAATAAAGTAGGAAATGCACTCAGCCTTTGGGTCCTTAGACTGGCTTTGGTTTTATTACTTGTGTACTACTTGCACCCTTAAATATTTGCTTGGTTTGGGTACGTAATGAAGTGCTAATTTCATTGCTGGCTGTAAGCATGACAGAAATCATTCCATCATGCCTTATGCGAAGAAATCTGTTTTAATTTCACCCTGCTTCAGTAACTATATTCAGGCTACTGTGTGGCACAATCATCTCTTATTACCACACACTGCACTTCAGGACTGGCAAAGAAGAAGTGCCCTTTAAATCGAAATCAAGTTCATCTTCAACTGTTTGCAACATTGGAGGCAAGGCTGCTTTTAGTCTGATTTTCCTTCTCAAGACCTGCCTCTCTTGCTACGAGTATCACTCAGTTGAACAGCTCTATCCTTAGACTTCACAGCAAGGCCTGCAAGAGCATCTGGGCAGGACTCAGCACCATGTGCCCCTGAGACAAGGAGTGAAAAATGTCACGGGCTGCAGCCCAGACTGCTGACAGAGCAGGCAGCAGCAGGGGGAGGCAAACAGGAGCAGTTCGGGAAGTGCTACAGCCCCCAAAGTGATGTGTTCTGAAGACAGACAGAAAGGAAAAAGCAATCGGGAAATGTGTTTGCCATGGCTGCTAACAGCATTCTAGCTCCTCAAGAGAAAAAGAAAAACTCTCCTTTAATTTATAGTAGTGAGAAGTGTTATCCCTGTTTGGCTGTCAGAGCCTATTAATAGCACTGCTCGCTAACTGGCTTATCTAAATTGCTCAAGGTGCTTTTCGCAGCTGAGATGATTGGCCCCATTAAAAGGGCTGCTGAACTGAGGTCCAGAGATGCAACTTTTCTAAGCCTGCAGTCCCTGGCTCCTGCACAAACCAACTTCTGCAAGCGATGCTGCTGTGTCTGCACTGCAAAGCGAGTTCTGGTTTGGGAAGGATTTGGGAAAACTCATCTGTCGCCACACTCATCCACAGCCTGGAGAAGATTCCAGCACAGGAAAGGTGAAGATGTCTGTGTTCGTCTCCAGAGGACATGGATTTGAAACCTGAAGGAGAGTGGACATGAGTTTCCTGTGCTCCTTCCAGACAGATCATGGGAATGAACAAAGCCCAGGTTCCCTCCAGGTGTGTCCCTCTCTAGGGAGCTCCACACATGGACAATGTGGCCGTCAGTGAGGATGGACAATTCTGGCCTTGACAGTGGGGTTGAACCTCATTTAGACAGATAAGACAGGGCCTCAAAAACTGTTCCCTTAGGAGGAGAAAAGAAGAGCCCTTTTAATGAGATTTGTCCCATATAAAACACGCCTGCCTTTCCAGGCACCAAATTTCACGGGCAGACAGAACAGTGACCACGGGAGCAGACATTTCCATTAGATGGAGAAATAGCACATTATGCTGCTCTAGTCTGGTCCACAGCTCCGGAATTTTCTCTCTTTAAATGGCTGTATAAATCTAGTGGCAAAAGCAGGCAGTTTATCAATGAATGACTAACACCAGAGCAGAGCACTGTCTCACCATCCTCTGGCAGCTATTACACCTGAGCAGTATTTTTTGGGAGAAACTTGCAAATATGTGTAGGCTGGAGCTTTCAAAACAGACTAAGGGAAACTTCACCCTTTCATTTCTAAATTGGCAAGCTAACTTTCAACACAGCTTTTTCAAAAGTTAATAATTTTAATTAAAAATAAATCTCTGGATTGTAACTCTATCTTAAGCGTACAACCAAAAAGTTTCTCTGAATTCCTGGGCTCCACTGTTGCTTCCCACTCAGGGAGAACTTCTGGAATTATCATATGAACAAGCCCAGCCTAAACAGCCCGTTATTGTAGGCTGCTGACATGATCCAAAAACATTGCCACGTGACTACCCTGAAGTCAGTTTTCTTCCCATTTGAAATGCTAAAACCTAAAAAAAAAATGTACAAAAGAAACACCTTGAGCTTTTGTTTTATGTGCTTCACACCTTCACAGAGCATGTGAGAGCAGACAATCTTTCTCATCACAGGAGGTCATGATGACCTCTCTGGAAACCAGACAACAAAATGTGTCCATCTGGAAGATTAGAGAATAAAGAGGTTTTTTTAAACTATGCATCATCCATAGCTTTGGTTTCAGGAATGAACCAGCAGCCGTAAATATTTCTTCACTAATAAGACAGGAAGCGTGGGGTCCCAAAATTAATTGTTCTAAGTAGGTTTTTCTGAGATGTCCAAGGCAGCCTCAGGTCAGTGGTGTGAACAACCCTTTACTTCACAGCACAGAAGTAGCATTTTGTAAAGGACCTGAAGGAAATCTTTGCCCAAACTGCTTTGCACCCCTTGTCCTGAGGCTTTAGAGGATTCTGACAGCAGCAGGTTGGCTCTCAGCAGCACAGACATTCCTCCCAATGTATACAGAGCTGACTTCCTGCTGCATTGTTACAGATAAATTACAATACAGCAGTTATTACCAGCGAGACTGTGCATTGGATACAGTGCTCTGTAAAGACCTGGCACTTTAGCAGAAGAACACATATTTGAAAACAATATCAGCTTAATTTCGCTTTCTTCTCCATGCAAAAAAAGCTATAAAATGTTAGATCTTTCCTGTAATTTGCTTAATTGATTGACTTGATTGATGTAGATGACTGAACAAAGGGTAAGACAATGAAAAACAGGCCATTATCTTCATTTGTTAGCATAGTTCAATTTTGTGTAAATATTTGGTTTCAAATTTATTCAGATTCTTACACTGGAGAACATTTTTCAAAAGCAAACAATTTTTACTAGCAAAAGACTTGTCATCAGAAATTTCACTCCCCAAAGGTAAAGAGAAACTGATTTAACCAGCTACACATTGGAGGAATCAAAGTGCAATCATAAGGAAGAGGGTGACTGCAAATTGAGCAATGTGGTGGAGAGTGCTGCTCCTCCTGCTTCCAGAAGCTGAGGAGCCACTGCTCTCAGTTCGGATTGACACCCTTCCCAGCATGTCAAATAGAAAATTAATACTCTGTTTGTTGAGCTGATCCTTGGTGGCTACATTTTATGAAGTACAAGAGTCACTTTGTAGAGCAGTTGTTTCAGTAATTGTGCTGCACTTCATGTAGGAATCATTCAGAGCAGAGTGAATTGTGCCTACAGTGATAACAGGCATTCGGCTTTCAGATTTTGATTGTGCCATTAAAAAATGGGGACAGATTGTCACTCAGAAAGAAGATCTTGATAAATAATATCCTGGAAGAGTTGGAAGCAGTGCGGGGAAAAGGAGAATCACACCAATTCCCTTAATTATTGACTGAAGAAAAACACTTTTGTCCCAGGAATATCAGTACAGGAGGAGGATGGCTCTGAAGTAAATATATGTTCTTTCCTGTTCATTGTGGCATTGCTTTAATTTCACAACTCAGTAGCCCAGGCACCACCTGAGTTCCTAAAGAATTGAATAATTGATCCATAATTAATGGATGCACAAAGCAGGAAAGCAGGAGCAGGATACTGGCTAATACAAGAGTCAGCTACGGGGAATGAGGCCGTGTACCTGTCCAGCTTTTGGAAATTGTTTTATTAACTTTTATTAGATCTACATGGCCATATGCAGAAAGACACTTCTAAAAGCACAAGGCATTTGGGAAAATGCTGTGTACCTATGCCAAACTACTTCCTATGAAGAATAATCTTAGAAATTCAGTAAAGGCACACAGAGTTGTGTGCAGGGTGATTCAAATTCACTTCATAGCCAGAGTGATCATGAGGGTTTTTTTGTACAGATGGAACGAACTGGTGGTACTTTCACATTGAACCACACACAAGGCATCTCAAAGTTTACATGAAAAATAAAATTTCAGAAAAGAGGCTTCACCCTGCCCTTACCTTTCCCCCGAAGTTCAATCTGCACAGTCAAAGAAAGCAGACAAGTTGTTACCTGGCCTCTGGGCACGTGGTGGTACTACAGGTAACCCTCCTTCCTCCCTGGGCTTGTGGGGGAGAGGAGCTCCTTGCTCCCAACCAGACCACTGTGGCGAGAGAGATCCACCCAAAGGCTTCCCATGTTCTGGATTTTCCCTGTGCCCTCCTCGTGCCAGTGTCAGGCACCCACAGGCATCTGTGCTCCCCGAGTGCGGGCATGCACTCTGCAATCAGCTCGAGTTTAAACACTCAGGTTACCATAACACCCAGGGTCGGAGAGGAACAGATGGCATTTATAACTGCACGGAAACTGGAAGGTGATCCTCTACAGCAAGTTTATTTCTGGAAGCCTTTCAGAGTCACAGGAAAACGATAGAGAGTATTAATCCACTGATCTGCTGAGCAAGAGGAGCAGCAAGCTGCCTTGTTGGAGTATCTTTGGCTCTTACTGGGCCTTTTAGCAAATGAAATCCAACATGTTAGGCTGCAACTAAGCCTACATGGATTGTTTTGGAACACTGGCTCTGACCTGATGGCTGGGATTCAGTCTCAGGCTTGTCTCATCTCTCATTTCTCTGAGCATGAATAAAATATTCCCAAGAAGAGGAATCTCAGAGAGCTGCATGGGCATCTCCCCACCCTGCAAGGCACCAAACACCTCCTGCATGATTGCTGTATACTTTGGATATCAGCCAGCAATGTGCAACTAGAGAACAAAAATGAATTAAGAGGCAAAAATTCATAGAATAGAATCACAGAATGCATGACTCTAGACTGAAAACAGAGAACAGACTGAAAACAAGGGTCCTGTCCAGCTCTAAGCACTGCCAGTCTCTGAAAGCCTCAAGCTGACAACAGTTTGGATTCTAAAATAAAGACTCCATTTTCCCATGCACAGCAGATGGAACTAAATGACAGAACGTGGATAAATATAGAAGACTAAAAAATATAATATCTATTTGAAGGAAATAAATCCCCAGGCTCATAACCAAAGGTACCCAGAAGGAGCTGACCAGCAGCAGCCAAGCTCTCCCTGTGCTCCTGCTGCCTCCTCAGAGAAGCACACAAGGTGACGGGCACTCACCAAGAACCTGCACGAGGAATAACTCCTAAGATACCTGCACTGGAGTCAGGAGGGTTAGGATCACACAGATGAACAGCAGAGAACTTCAGCCAGGCAGCAGTTCTGGTCCCTGAGTTTTGATAAAGCCGGATCACATGTACGTGTAACAAAAGAGCTATTTTGAAATGAGTCTGAAATTCTGTATCAAATTTCAGCTCCAGGCTCCTTGAAAACTGCTGGTTTAGGGTTGGATTTTTTTACTTCATGTTTTTTTGTTGATGCTAAAATTCACCAGTAGAGAGAATCTAAATGCGGTCTAAGATCAGAACGTATCTGCCTTATTTAAAGGAATGTGCCAGAACTCGCTCGTTCCACTGAAGCATAAAGATTCCAAATAATTAACATAAACACAAGGATCATCTACGTTACGGAGATGGATTCCTGTCAGGTGGGTGTGCACTGTTTCAGTGTGCATTGCCAGATGCTCTAGTCATTCTTTTAAAGGACCTAGAACATTTATAGTGATTAATCACATTTCTAAAGCGGTAATGTATGCTACCATCTGTTTAATTAAATCTCATCCTTCCAGACATACGCCACTCAGCTCATAGGGGTCAAATACTATTTTCCCCGTTTTTACATGAGGGAACAATTGGTTTATACCATTATATTTTTAATACAGTGCTTCTGGTTTTAGGTACCAACCACCACCAGACAGATGACTGACAGCATGACAGGAGACAAAACTGCTTCAGAAGGAATGGATCTGACCTCTGCTCTTGCCTTCTCTGTAATTACTCTGTGGTTTTTCAGCACCTGTTACTTTGCACCTGTAAGTATCTCATGCTGAAGTGAGCTAAGAGAACAAACTCAACAGGTTATGACAAAACCAAACTTCTCTAGGAACGTTTGCTCGCTTCTTCACATGCTTGAGTTCACATGCCCAGAGACTTGTTTAATTCAGTGTAAAAACGGATTTTGACAGGGCTGCATGTATCATCCGATCCTGTCCATTGCATGAGATTTGTCACTATGATTTTTGGGTTGTTTTATATGTGCCTAAAGCCTTTTTCACCCATTTTCTTGTACTGATTAAGGTCTTGGTTGAAATGGCTCAAAAAAAAAGCAGCCTTAGGGATTTTGAAGATTATTATCTCCTACTTTCATTTTGGAGCAATACTAAAGTATCTGAGTTTGAAACGTTGCATTTAATGTCAACTGCTGAAGCATGCTTTGGATTTCAGCTTGAACTTTACAAACCACAACTCGGATTTGTGCTTTATTAACATTGTTATTATGGTTTTTCCCTTTGTTTATATGTTTTAATAAAGGAATTGCTGAACTGAAAAAATCTTCCATGATGCAGTATTTCAGGAGAACTCCTGACCTCTAAACTGCACAAGCTGTTTGAAATCCACCCGCTGCCTTGCACCAGGAATGTGCCAGCCCTCATGTCCAGCTAGAAAGAATGAACATTTCTGTTGCACTGGTTCTTCCTCCAAGTGAGACAAATTGTTCTAAAACATAACTATTTCCTTAAATAATGCCTGATCCTGATGTATGTGTCAGGTTCCTTACACTGAGTAGCTGCTGAAACTGCTGTAGACACAACTGAGGAACTATTTCAATATATCAGGGTATATCCATTCCTGCCCAGAAAGCACTCCCAGAAACTGGTCTGGTTGCCAGAAGGAAAATTACTGCATTTCCTTGCATTTGTGAACTTGATGGCTGGTTTATATTAGGGTGAGATTAAGCAGATTTATTACCTAGCTAATTTAGTAAAATCCTCATCTATCCAGTGCTTGGCCATTTTGGTAAATCAAATTTTAACCTTAAATTCAAACTGTTTCCTGAAGGAGAATGGCAACCTATGATAGCCTCTAGTGAAGTGATTACTGGCAAATATTTTGCTTGTCTTAAATAGATATGAGCCTGTTCTTGTCCTTGTGGTTTTTCCACCTCTATGTGGTTATGTCAATATTTAGGAGAATAGCCTTTCCTACAGAGGGTCTAACCCTTCTGTCCAATAATGGCCAGATTCAGAAGACACGGTAAGAGAACACTTATGGGGAAGAGTCTTGGCATAATCTGAACACTGATTTTCTGACTGGTTGTCATCATCATGTACTCAGCACAGGCGCTGTTTATAACTTCTGCAACATTGATCTTGAGAAATATTCCTTCTGCACATGGAAACTATTATGTAAATCTCCTTAAAAGTATTTCTAGAAATCACCTTAAGTGTGATGTTCCTCCACCTAAAAATATCTGCAAGGCTGAACAGTTCCTCAGTCAGACCTTCACACCCTGTTCTGGTGTCTACAACTGCTTCTGAACCTGCAGTAGCTCCATGCTGGCAGGAGAATGTATTTAAAACCACCATGTGAGGGCTGAAAAACTATTTGGGGCAGAATAAGAAAGGTCCTAATAAAGCTTTGAAGCCAGAGGTTGTTGAGAACCTCGAAGATGCACAGAGTTGATAGTATTCTTTGTTGATGCAAATATCACCGTTAGCACAGCTTCATTGCTCTCTGCTATCTGGTATTTAACATTGTGACACACTCTGGAGCCTTGTCGAGGAAGGGTGTTCAGCTGACAGAGCTGGGGTTGTTCAGCCTGGAGAAGAGAAGGTTCTGGAGGATGTTTCACCAGCCTTCTAGCACCTAAAGGGGCTTCAAGAGAGATGCAGAGGGGCTTTTGACCAGAACATGTAGTGACAGGCTTTAAACTGTCACTGAAAGAGCTTTAGATTGGCTATTGAGAAGAAATTCTTCTCTGTGCGTGTGGTGAGACCCTGGCACAGGGTGCCCAGGGAAGCTGTGGTTGCCCCATCCCTGGAAGTGGACAGGGCTTGGAACACCCTGGGACAGTGACAGGTGTCCCTGCCATGGCAGGGGGTGGAACAAGCTGGGCTTTAAGGTCCCTTCCACTCCAAACCATTCTGTGATTTGATGATTTGAACTCCCGCTGTCAAAGAGGAGGCCTCCTCATGGCAGAAGGAATTTCATATGTGCTTTGGACACTGAGTTGAAGAGTTTAGAAACTGTAAAATTGCACAGACTGATGGATTTGAACACCAGGAGAGGGTCCTGTCAAAATGTACTCAGATTTGGTCCCCCTTGTAGGTTCCAGTTTGGATTGAATGTTTCCAAAGGGGACATCAATCCTGTTGGATATTTTTACAGAATCAAGCAGCTTGCAAATAGATGTCATAAACATTGCTTTATGTGCAATCTGTTTGGCAAATATCCCTTTACATAAGGGATCTCTTTAAATAATTCTCATTATACATATTGTAAGAATAGAAACAGTTATTGCACAAAAAGAAGTCTATGATTGGTTTTTTCCAAAGGGGTCACTGCCCTAAAAGTCACTAGATAAAACAAGTGTGCACAATGAATTGTTTAGTCTCAAAATTTGGCTTGAAAGCTGCATGTGCCAAGGTGTAAGACCTTACACCTGGTATAACCCTGTCTTTGGCAGACTGTCTCAGACAAGGGTAAAATAAAAGCATCCTGCTCACTAAAGCAGTGAGGTTGATGATTGCTACAGCTGAAATGCAGGTCTAGACTGAGCACAACTCGATCAGCTGAGGCAATGCCTGTTCTGAACTGCAGGGTTTTATTAAAGAGGCCCAAAATAAGCAGGTAATTTTTGGAGCTAATTTCAGAAACATTGCAAACTGAAGTCAGGAGAAAACTTGCTTTCAACTTCCCTGGAAGATTTCACCTCGAGTATCCAATCAGTCTTGAGTTTCTCACTTACGACTCTTCTAGTTGGGCATTCTGACTACAAACAATAACTAGTA
This sequence comes from Pomatostomus ruficeps, assembly GCA_013400735.1. Classification (NCBI taxonomy): domain Eukaryota; kingdom Metazoa; phylum Chordata; class Aves; order Passeriformes; family Timaliidae; genus Pomatostomus; species Pomatostomus ruficeps. The sequence goes on from VYZT01040156.1 coordinate 54,973, forward strand.
TAGATATATATTAAATGAAAACAAATAGATTTATCATAATGTGAAATTTGGAACATTACATGGCTTTAATCTCTCTGACACATCTGAGCTGTTTCTCCTTGAACAGATGGTGACATTACAGTCACCACAAACACTGAAGAAAAATTGCAAGAAAATACAGTTTTACACACAAAATTTAGAGTTTGTGTGATAAAAAACATTGTTAGTGCAGTCTAACACTCCATTTTGAAACCTGTCCATATTTAAAACCTAAATCACAAGCACAGTACGCAGCCTCAAAGCCTAATAATCCCTGCACCAATGAGTTATTGGAAGCAGGTGAAAGTAAAAATCCCTTCAAAGTTTTGCTAACAGATTTGTCTTCATCACTGGTTCTCTAACATTTAGTGATTTTTTAGAATTCTTCTATAAAGGGAAGATTAAAAATGCATCTGTATGAACCTAGAGCCGGGTCATCCTATTGTCCTGAAATTTCTGCCAGAAAAGGAAGTGGAGTAAGAAAACCTCTCCACAATCTCACGTAGATCCAAAGAGATAAAATCCTTTAGAAGACAACTGGTCACAGCCCATGACCTGAAACAGATCCCCTGTGGATTACAGGTTCGGATGTTGGCATAGATGGGTGCTCAGGTGCCCAACCCACCAGTGTAAACCGTGGCACTGTGCCCCACACAGCAGCACGGGGTCAGCCTTGGCAAGAGGCCCCTGCCCCAGCTTGGCACCTGTCACATGGATGGTCGATGTCGCCTGTCACACGGATGGTCAATGTCACCGGTCACATGGATGGGAGATGTCGCCTGTCACACGGATGGTCGATGTCATTGTCACGTGGATGGTCAATGTCACCGGTCACATGGATGGGAGGTGTCACCTGTCACATGGACAGTAGATGTCATTGTCACACGGATGGTCAATGTCATCTGTCACATGGATGGTCGATGTCATTGTCACCTGGATGGTTGATGTCACCTGTCACATGAATGGTAGGTGTCACCTGTCACAAGAATGGTCGATGTCATTGTCACATGGATGGTCGATGTCACCTGTCACACGGATGGGAGATGTCACCACAGCAGAGATAACTGGATGGCCTTTGGATTCACTTGTTTTCTGTTTGGTCTCTTAGATAACCTGAGACTGGTTCACTTAATGCACTGACTGAGCAAATGAATGGGTTTAGCAATCTTTCATAGGAGGTTCTGGTGTCCCTACGAAGAGAAGGAAAACATGTCAGTCAGGCTCAGCTGGAAGGTCTAGGTGCACTTACAATCTGAATTTAATCCCTCAGATGATTCTTGAAGACTCTACTGACTGTTTTGGACTTGTCCACACACAAACCTGTGTCTGCCTAGGCTGTCCCATCCAGTGAAAAAAGATTCAGATTGGCAGCTACGGCTTAGCTGAGCTCTGGAATGGAACAGATATTTGCTCTTGGTTTTCCCAACAGATATTCCAATTGGATTTAGCTGTCAGAGTCAGTATTACTGTCCCCAGCCATGCCTTGACTGGGCAGGTGGACTTGGTGAGCTCCTACAGCTTGGAAATAGCCAGTCATGGGCTCATTTCCAAATGTTCTCCAGCTATTAGGTTTGAATCCTCTGTGGTACAGGTCAAAGGAAAGGATTTAATATATAAAACCTGCTATTAGACAAAATAGCAATCCTGCTCTGCACCCCATCAAGGCTGAAATTCATGTGGGTAAAATAATTGTAGCATCTTTAAGACCAAGTACCATTCAAAACAATAGAGATCATCATAAAGGGAAATGCATAATAGGGAAGTAATAGGGAATATAAGTAAATGACATAAAATGCCTCTGGGCTGAAAAGCAGTAAGAGAAAAACTGAGGTAAACCATTACAGCATCAGATTAAAACACACAGTTGATCAGGTGATTGCCAGAAAAAGAAATGTTGTGTAAGAAAAAGCCTCATTTGTAACTGTTGGACAGCTAAAGCAGTGCTTTCATCCCACAGTAACATCTTAAAACAATTGCTGGAAGAGTTCTCTGCAGCTGGAAGGATTATCTGACTCTCACACAATTCCTGGTACTCAGGTTCATTTCTGAGAGATGGGGTTCATAAACTTAAAGTGATTGGTAGTATTTTTGGGGTTGTTTTAATGTAAAATTCACTGCTAAAATGATTACATTCCGATCACCTGCTAAAGGAGTCTGAGCTACCCAACAGAAGTACAGAGTGCTTCTGGCTGGAGGCTCCAGGGGAGGCTGTCGTAGCTGTTGGACCTGGAGGGAATTAGATGCATTTACCAGCTTTGGAAAGCTTCCAGCCTTTATCAGCGAAGGCTGTTGGAAACACTCCTAAGAGCATCTGGAACTTATAACAATATTTTCCAAGGGTTTGTTGTAGTTCATGCTTCTTGGGCAATTTCCAAAGGACCCGGGCAATTTTACAGCTATTAGAAAGCGATGCGAAAGCCAGTGGCTGAAATTCATTTCCATTAAACTGCAGGATTAAAATTCTCAATAAAGAGTCAAAGGAGGATGAACTTGGCATACAATAAAATGGAGAGGTCCTCCTGTGGGCTGCTGTGGCTGTGCTTCAAACCAACCCAGCTCTGTCAGAGTAAAGAGGCATCACCAGTAGCACCACACTCACCTGCCTCCTCTGCTGTCCTTCTGCTGGGACATTTTGGGGTGTGTTTCCCATTCTACTCATAGCAAATAATAGGAGAAAATCCCATTTAATAACACGTTTTAAGAACTTGTATGCAATGTCTTGAAATCAATAGAACAGCAGTGGCTCAGCAGCCCTCAGGACACACTCTGAAGCTATTACCACAAACTGTGGGGCTTTATTTCAGTTCCACTTGGCCAGATAGCAATCACTCCTATTTCATGTTATAAAAATACTCTATTTAGGTGTGATCTTTAAGTCAGGGATGATTTAGATGGACAGGGAGCAGGATAAAGTGATATGAATAACATGGTAGCTCACCTGACAAACAGACTAGCCATCAACCTCTGTTGCACGCTGGATTTCAAAGGAGAAGAGGTTCAAGAGTAAATGGAAAAAAAAAAAAATTCAGGTTTTGAGATTCCCGTTACCAAATACCCTAGTGTCTAGTAATGGAAACTGAGATGGAACAAACACTATACTTAGAATCAGTTTTTTCAAATATTCACATGATTGAGGCTATATCCTGTGTAACTTAAATCTGATATAATCCAGTAGCATAGTATAACCTTTATCTTTGTATCTACACAATACCCATTCACGGCTAAGCTGAAAGGAATTGATGCAAAGTGCTGCTGTAAATAATTATCCTCCTGGCTGCACCTGTAGATAAGAGTTTTGCAAAGGTTAGTCAGATGGGTGGATGCAAACAGTTACCCACAAAGCGAGCAGAGATTTATGTAGATATAAAAATTAAGTGCCAGGAAACACACCTAAGATAGATACAGGCTTCCTCCCTTAAATCTGTGGTTCTGCTATTTCCCTGTGTGGGCAAGGCTGAGATTTCTGGCTTATCCCATCTGAAACCTCTCTACTTGGGATAAAAATCCTCCTGTAAATTAGCATCTTAGATACTTCACTCATACTGCCCCTTTCTCCTTGAAACGGCAAGCCTAGAATGGAAAGAAACACTGCCCTCTTCCTCCAGTTGGGAAAGCAGGCTCTGATCCTTTGTGAGCTGCAGGGACTGCTCTATATCATCTCTTACTTACCTGGGAGAAGGGGCTAAACAAGGGGATAAGGTCTTAGAAGCATGATTAATTTACAGATGCCTTCCCACTGGAATATAAACTGTTATCCAGGAAGATAAGCACGAATCTTGATTTATTTTTCATACAAGAATGACTGCAGCAGGAGGAACGGTGGTTATTTGAGTTACTGTATCTGTATCACTCTTCCCGAGTGGAAAGGTCACAGCACTGAACCTCTCCAAGCCATTCTGCACTATTCACTTTCCTCTGTGACCAGGTGATTTTTGACCATGTAAGTACCTTTGTGCAGAGACACTGGGAGGTGACATGTTTGCATCTCAGCTGCCTGGAATCTGTTCAAATTCAGCTCACAGATGTTCTCCCTTTCTGTATTCAGTCCCAACACCCCAACCTGTCATAGCCTTGTCTTCCATTTTTCTTCACTGTCCCTGTGAGCTACAGTTGACAACTTGCTTATTCAAGCTTTGAGTAATATAGAAAAGCAATAAATTCACTAGAAATTGTATCATTTTTTTCTTTTTTTTTTTTTTTTTCTGTCTGGCTCAAGTATCTGGGTGGTAGATCTGCAAAAAGTCTGCTTAACAATTCCCCTCCTTGCTTTCCATTTCCAGACAGATTTTAGAAATGTTGCACCAAAGCATCCAATTTCTACTCTGTCTTACCTGCCACATCTCCACTCCACAGCAAGCACTGAAGGTGTTTGCTGCTGTAGATCTTCACTTTACTTTTCAGAGGCATCTTTCTGTTAGATCTCTGATAGCTGTCAGAATGTATTGCTTTCCTGCCTGACATTTGCATGGGTCTTCCATCAAATATTGCCATCCACAGCAATCCACCTGTCCAGATAAGTGAAAATCTCCTTTTCTCAGCTCTTTTCCTGTAAACATTACTCTTCCATCTTTCTATATTCCTCCTACCTTCATCAGCTTTGATTTGGAGCTACACACACACAGACTGTACACACAGACACAAAGATGCTATAGAAACAACTGAAGAAATTGAGGTGTCTCTCAAAACAATCATTCAGAGTTAGACTGGGAAATGTAATGTCTAATTTATCATTGCTGGTTTATGCATCATTGGCAATGTCAGCAGTGGATGTGCCTCTTCGAGAAGAAGGACATGCCAAGTTTTTTGAATGCAGGATTGTCCCAGAAATGCCATCACATATGTTTCACAAGTAATACAAGACTGCAGCAAACTGGTGAGGATGCAGAAACATTCTCTAGTTTTCTTTTTAAGGATGAGTAACGTTTTAACACTCACAACTTCAACAGAACACGGTGCATCTGGCTCTATTCTCTACCAAGTGAGCTGAATGCTCTCTGTAAGGCTGGGTAAGAAATGCAGTGCTTTGCCATCAGTAGAAATTGATAAGCTGTAGCTGATATCCTTCATTCCCATTTAGTTAGGAAATTTTGGTTTGTAGTTATAAACTTCCAGTAAAAATCACAGACTTTAGAGATACTCATTCCAGTCTTCTTCCAGCTTTAACTCCGTGTGAGCTAAAGTGTTTAGGATATCAGTTCTCATGTGAAGTTTCACAAGAAAGGAGAATATAAGAATCCAGATATTTGTCCATATCCAAAGAATGTATCCACTTGCCTGGATGAAATAAGATTGCTATGTCCAAACTTTATAAGCCACTTCCAACCAGCCACTTCCAAGCAAAACATTCAGCCAGGTATCAGAAAAAGATCTTGCTGGGAAGCAAGAGTTTAGAGAAGAGAGCAACACGTATGTCCCTTTTTCTACTGGCCTCAGTTTTTGCCAGGTGCCAGAGACAATGTATTGGCTTAGGCTGTCCTTGCTTGGCTCACAACTCCTGGTGAGAGGGAGGGGAAACAGCCCTGGAGGAAAGTGGTAAATTGATGCCAAGCAATAGCCGGGCAGGAAAAAGCCACTGTTCTGCTTGGCTTCTGTCTGAAGAGAGTGTGGGTAGGTAAAGTGAGGATGTGGGAGATGGGTGTGTGCAGGGGACAGCAGCAACACAAACACACACACACATCTGCCTTACCCACCCCAGCATGCACAGGGGCTGGGGAAGCTGCTCCTGAAAAAAGTGAATTTCAGGAGCTTCAGACTGTTTCCTCTAACAAATGGCAAGCTGTCTCAGGGAAAGACATCTGTGGCTTGCTCCTGGTGAAATTTCACTGTGCTCACATAGAAAAATTGTCTTTGCTCGCAGTTGCTTGCACAATAAATTAATGGCTCCTCAGCAAACTTCTCAAGATTTGAAGGAAAATACTAATGAAAGAAAGAGTGGGTCATTTCATCTAGTTCAAATCCAGTGAGAGGGAGTGATGTTTGAAACCAGCAAGAAAGAAATTGAGGATTAAATAAACAAAAGGAAAATTTTTGCAAACAGCTTAAGAAACCCAGTTTGAAAATAGCCAAAGAGCACAGATCACAGCAAGCTAAATATGAGCTATAAACACACAACCAAAATACATAAATACAAGCATATTTGGGTTCGAGATTTTCAGATACAAACCCTGAACTTCCTCTCCTCGGCCTACTGCAGTTTGTTTGTTTTGCATAACAAAATGATTTTGGTTTGTCCATTAAAAATACTGCAAATCCTTTCCTGCAGAAAGCCCCACTTTTCAGTGCAGTGACATTAGCTCTGGGAAGACACATGGCTTATTTCAGCTGAGAAGTGCTCTGATCTACAGGAACTAATTAGAGCATTTTCTCGAGCTCATCCCTTTCTTCTCATTACTGGTGACCAAAGACAACTGCTGAGACATGATTATTACAGGACTGTCTGCTAGTGTATGCATTATCTTTGCAGAAATAAATCAGCAAATACTACCAGAGAAAGGGGTAAGGAATGCTTAGGAAAACAGCCAGTGGTAGAAAACAGCATCCACAAGAGTCACCCTAAGGCCAACCAAACGGATCTCTGCCAGAAACAGCTTCAGCAAGAAATGCTGTTGGGGAAAAGAAGAAATTGAGCCTGTGCAGGGTGAAGTGAGTGATTATTCATGAAGGCACTCATAAAATGATCAGAGAGTTGGAACGTATTTCCTGTGAGGAAAAGCTGAGAGAGTTGGGGTTGTTCAGACTGGAGAACACTCCTGGGAGACCTTACTGAAGCCTTTCCATGCTTAAAGGGGCTTATATGAAAGATTGGGGCAGACTTTCAATGGTGTTTGTAGCAATAGGATGAGGGGTGTCAGTTTTAAACCAAAGCAGGTAGATTGAGACGATGTAAAGAAGTAAATCTTTTACGATGAGCGTGGTGAAACGCTGGCATGGGTGTGGTGGACATTTAAGACCAAGTTGGATGGGACTCTCAGAAACCTGAGCTAGTTGAAGACACTCCTGCTCATTGCAGGGGGTTGGACTAGGTGGCCTCTGAAGGTTCCTTCCAACCCAAACTGTTCTATGATTGTGTGATTTCTGTGTGGTTTGCAGGTTGTTGCAACAGACGGGTATTTCAGCCACTGGTCCGAGGTATGTTGTACCTTCTGGAAGGCTGAACAGCTTCATGCAGAAAGTTCTCGAGTTCAATAAATTAGTGTTATTTACAAATGAGTTTATTTGTTTGGGGCCATTCCTTAGCACCATACTCCACGAGTGATTATATTTGACCTCCAAGTGACAGTTTGCTTCATCTGCAAGTCCTTAATTGTTGTGCAAAAATGAGCAATAATTACATAAAAAGCAAGGAAAAGGCAGGCATAAGCTGTTCAACCAGTTTAAATGTGGATCTGTACTAAAGGTGTAGCATCTCTGCATTTGTGGCGTTTTTCCCCATTCCTGCATGTTGTGCCTGATTTTATTGTCTGGCTGCATGAACCTCTAAAGAGCGGAACGAAGTTGTCATAGAATCCTACTCTTACAGGACTGCATGTCCCGAGGAGTCAGCTGACATGTCAGCACATCACAAAGGCAGGATAAGATTAATGCGAGGGAAGTGCAGAGAGCTTTTCACAACATTGGCACCACCGTGCCCCCAAGAAGTGCAAAGGTTGCTCTGGCTGTTCAAACCTTGCCTGAGTGTGTGTTTCAGACAAAGAGTGGGCTGCTTTGCTGAAGAGTGTTAATAAGACATGCCAGATCTTAACAGAGCCAGTCAATATGACAAGTCCTGCAGTCTGAAAGAAATGGTCAGGGCAGAATTTAACTTCAAAGAGCAACCCCAACACCAGAACAGACTCCAGTAATTATAAAGTCTACTGTGCTGCACAAGCACACTCCACAAAGAGCATTTTAACTTCCCCAGTCCTTCAAAAATCCCATTTTTTTTCTCCTTCCAGAGTGCAGTGGGACTTAAAAAGCATAAGTTTTTCAAAGTGACAGATTTAAATCCAAACCAAAATAACAACAACAGGAAAACAGGAAAACATCCCACCGGGTTTATGAGGGAGAAAATCAAATGGCATTTTTACATGCAAATGACGAATATCTCAGGGAAAGGATTCAATATGATAAATGTGATGCTTCCTCTCTGCTATTAAACGAGCTTCTGTGATGCATTTGTCTATCCCAGCCTTACAGTTGCATAGGAAATAGCACAAGTTTCCCATGCAAGTTTGCAGCAGCTCTAAAGGGGATACAGAGCACAAGGTCCTGACTGCTTGACCAATCAGTCCAATTTTTTTCACCCCAAGGAAGGAAACTGAAAAGAAGAAGGACCTTTCTGGGTGTTTCTGTGGATTCTGTTTGGTTTTAGTTTTTTGGGGTTTTTTTTCATTTTTAACATTTAGTTACTGCTGTCACTATGTTTTGTTTTCCAGGAGGAACAGAGCCTATCACAGTCATGCACTGAGTCCTTGACTCAGCATTAACTTCCCACAGTGCCACCAGCCAAGGCTACACTAAAATGTTTAACTTGGTCTCATTGTGTCTTTCAGACCTGAAATAAAATTTACATAACTCAGGAGCTGCCCCCCGAAGCGTTTAGTTTCTCTCATCAGGAGCTGTGTGCCAGCAGGGACAATGATTTTCAGCAATATGAGCAGTGTTCACCACCCCTTCAGCAGGGGTTTCATCCCCAGCACTGCAGCACAGGGACCTTCCTACCTGCACCTGCTGACCTGCCCCTGCTTAAATTATCTTATTTAAAATACAGAATAAAGAGGGATAACTAAATAATTTTATTACTTTCATAGGCAATGGATCACTTTCTGATTTTTAGCACTTGGAAGCCAACATCCAAAGTCACTATCTTGCAGTCCCCAAACACACAGAATTTTCCCTGCAGCCAATCAAGATTTTGCCAGGAAAGGCTGTAACAGCAAACCAAACACACTGAACCTTATTGTCATAAGGAAAGACAAAAAAAAATCCAAAAACGAAATGAGTTAATCATAAATGTTCTTCTTGAAACGACACAAAAACTTTAAGATGGTGCTAGAAGCAAAGGGTCGGATTGTTAATGGAGAAATGTTACCGTTGTTGCGTGTCCATGTTGAAGATAAAGAAAACTTTTGTCACCACTGGAGAAGGCTCCTTGATTAGGGAAGAAAAAAGGAAGAAACAAATAATGACAGCCAATTTCCAGTGCTTTTAGGCTATTTCATATCAAACAGTGTGATGAATGTAGCAATATCACTTTTGGCTATAGCACAAAAAATATTATCCTCTATAGACGCTGCAGCATAAAACAAAAATGCTTTTATTACCAGTAGCAATGATGTGACATGCCTGATAAATGCCACTTTAAGACTCCTTTGGGTCCCAGCATCCCTTCACACTTATTATCAAGTTACTAATAGATTCTGTAGGTTTGACTGGCCATCATTTAGGAGTGTCATTTACTCTAAAATGACAGAAAAGTAAAATGTTCTAAAATGCTCAATTTTTCTCTTTTCCCTGACTGAGTGACTAATGAGTAAGAATAATAACTTTTATTCATGTTGTCTAGGTGATAAAATGGCCATTGTAGAATGATGAATATCAAGTAAAGATGTTTTCATTTAACACAGACAGAGAAAAAAACCATGAACCTTTAAGTCTTAAAAAAAAATATGAAAGAGAGCAGGCAGCTATTTAAGTATTCACATCTCCTCTATGACAACTGAGTCTGTTTCCCTTTGTTATTAGTTTTCCTCTGGATGCAGAGAAGCATTGAAAACAACAGGGTCGGACATGTTACAGATTAAATTTTCCTTGCAGGATAATTCTGTGCAAAGGCCCCCACTGAGATTAACACCCCTTTTTTCTGGGTAATGTATAGACATACCATAAAGGTTAATCCCTGCAGTGAAGTGCAGAAGTTATGTAAACTAGGCAGGCAGAAGATCAGAGGGATGCAGAAAAAAAGGGAAAAGAGTTGTGTAGTAGATCCCTGGCAGAACTCACAGGGTATTATATTTAGATTAGAGATGATACTTTGGTTGCAGACACCTCCGAAAGGCCTTTGCAAATCATAATCATAACACCCAGCAGAAGATAATTTTCACCCACAGCTGGTTTCTATGCCATAGGAGAGAATCAACAGGAAAAAAAGAATACAAACCACATCTTTCTGCAAATTTAATTAATTGGAGCTGAGTCCCTAATTCTCTAAAGCCACTTAAAAACCCACTCTTGTCTGTATGAGAGGATCTGATCTCCCCATGACAAAGATGCAATAAGTAATTCTATATTAACGACCTCAAAGTAAATATTCACCTGACCCTCTGCTCATCATACTCAGTCCTTGTAGTTCAAACCCAATCCCCCCACTTCTTTTCAACCCAATCATGTGTGTTGGCAAAGTATAGGGGGTTTTAACATTTTTCTTATAAAATTCTCTTTCCCTAAGACAGCTTCACCTGCTCAGTGAGTTTATTTGTGGATCAAAGACACAAAGCAATATTGTGTCTGTATAAACATGTCAGCAAGTAATCATATTCTAATGTTATTTGAAGTAAAGGGTTAATTTAGATCAGACATGGCAGCAATGCCAATAAGTTCAGTGGAGATACTACTGATTTGCACAAATTATGTCCTGATTCAGTTTCATTGACTTCAGTATTGATTTTCATCTGGATGAGTCCACCATCCCAGATCTTTAGCTTTTCAGTTCTTCAGAGTGATTGAAATGTCACTGGAGAGCCCGTCCTGCCAAAAAGGGATTAAGTGAGCCAGCTCTGAGCAAGCCTCTTTAGCTGTTCTCCTTGGGATGAAGAAGTTCCATCATGAAAAGGGGGTGAAGGACAAAGGGTTTTATGGTGAAAGGGATGAATGGGCAGCACCCCGATTGACTCACCAGGCAGAGCAAGCTAAAGACTGAGAGATTAAAGCATCCACTGTCACAGCCTCAGAAAAGGAGTCAGCTCTGCAGCTCCTTCGGGAACAGCACCACAGCCTCTGATCCACTCCGAGAGGATCAGGGTGTCACTGCCACTGCGCTGCTTTGTGTTCATTAGACAGAGCTCAAAACGCCAGCTCTGGTCACACAGTGGTCACTTCTGATCATAACAAGTTCCTTGGCAAAGAGGAGAAAAACCCCAACTGCATGATCAGAAAGATCACAGAACGCTGCTCTGGCTGTACTGCAGGCTGTGTAATGTAAACTCTATCAAATAAACACTCCCAGATATTTTCCTACTCTCCGATTACCGCACTAGAAATGCTCAATAATGTTCAACAAATGTACGAAAACAGCATATGTCAATCCAGCATTTTCTTCAAACTGTTCTATTTTCAGTTCCTGTTTTGTTCAATTAACACTATCACTGACTCACTCTTATTATAGCTGATCCTCTTCAGGAGAACAGAAGGAGTTTTCCTTAGCACTGAAAACTACAGTTCACAGAATATCCTGAGTTGGATGGGCCCCACAAGGACCATCAAAGTCCATGTCCTGGGTCTGCACAGGAAATCCCAAGAACCACACCCTGTGTCTGAGAGTGGTGCCCAAGCACTTCTTGAACCCTGTCAGGCTGGTGCTGTGACCACGGCCCTGGGGAGCCTGCTCAGTGCCCAACCACTCTCTGGGGGAAGCACCTTTTCCTGATATCCACCTAAGCCTCCCCTGACGCAGCTTCAGGCCATTCCCTCGGGTCCTGCCATGGGCACCCAGAGCAGATATCGGTGCTGCCCCTCGTGAAGATATTGAACACCCCAATGAGGTTTCCCCTGTCTCCTCTTCTCCAGGCTGAACAAACCCAGTGCCCTCAGCTGCTCCTCATTTGGCTTCCCCTCCAGACCCTTCACCATCCTCGTGGCCCCCTTTGGATGCTCCCTAATAGCTGAATGTCTTTTTTATATTGTGGTGCCCAAAACCTCAAGGTGAGGCTGTGCTGGGGCAGAGTGGGATTGTGTGTTAGAAATCATTTGGAAAATTATTTTTTTAGTCCTAAAGACAAATTCATTTTATACCAGCCTAGAAGACTCTCTTGCTATTAAATCATCATCACAGAAAACATCACTGAAAGGTCATTTTGTCAGTGTTCTCATTCTGTATTGCCAGACCCAAATTTCCCCGTGCCTGCCTGGATCTCTCTGCCTGAGGCACTTTCTTTCCTTGTTGCTCAGGTGAAGGCAGCTGCTATGTGGATATACTTGAAAATGTGTTTTGAAATTATTCTCTAAATAAAAATTGGGTTCTGTAGGCTGCAGTAGGCAAGTATAAATAAAGAATGTGCCTGGTTTAAATAGAGGGAGTAAAATACACATCCCTAACATAGAGTAAGAAACATTTCTGGATAGAGGCAGGAAGGTAAACCACTATGTTTTAAGTAAAAGCTAACACTACTGAGCACTTCTAAAATGGATTTGTCTTAAAATTACCCTGAAAAAAATTTAAAAACAAGTATATTAAAATATTGATCTGAAAATGTTAGGAATTTTTGTCTGAGGAACAAGTTGTCTTAAACACAGAACTATATTCACTCTGTGAAATATTTTGCATTATATTTTAATTAAAGTTATAATTACAGAACTAAATATAATTAGCTTCTTTCTTCAAAAGAAATTGGAAGTGAACTTACTTTATTAAATTTTCAATTTGTTTCCTGCAGTGTTACATAGTTTATTCTAATTAATTGAATGAGATCTCATAAATATTTTATCAACATAGGGATGTGATTAACAGCTCGAGTTTTGTGTAGTTTTCTTTTTTCTTTCCAGCTTTCTTCTTCTCTGCATTACCATTTCCCCAGTTTTCACGTTCACTCCCCTGCCTTCGGTGACAATTTAAGCATGGGAGCCCTGCCAGAACCCCCCTCTTCCACAGCAAAATGTTGCATTTTTGCAGTCTCGGCTGTAAGAAGCCATTTTTACCTTCTCGTCAGGAGCGTTTGTTATCTAAGGAAGGCCTCATATAGCACAGGCCGTGGAAGCGACACTCATTTCTGGCTGATTTATGACTTCCACACTGAAAGCTTCCTGCAGCATCTCTGCGTTCGGGGGGTGTGTGCAGCGTATTTGTTTATTCCCTGAGCAGATAAAGCAGAGAGGAGTAAAAGAGGCTGTAACCCCCATTAGCACACCCTGCTGCAGAGATCACAGCCTGGAGCGGGAGCAGCGTTTCTCAGAGCTGCCCGGTCCCTCTCGTGTGCCAAAGGGCTCCGTTCTCACATGGCCCCACGGAGATTTCCACTTGGGGGTGTGAACGGAGCCACTGAGGTTTGAGCCCCTGTCCCACCTGCGCAGCCTCCATGTCCTGCCTGCCATGAGGACACTGAGCAGGACAGAAACATCCCCACGGTGCCCTCGGGCCCCTCTCACAACATCAGAGCTGCCATCGGGGGAGACCACAGCCAGGGCTCCAGGGGCTCCCACAGACAGAGGCGATCCCTGCTTCCCGGCGGGGCCCAGCAGATAAAAATGACACGGAGGTGAGGTGCCTGCCTGTAGTGACACAGCATCAGCACAAACGAGAATTCCCTCTCCCAGTCCAGTTTCCTCCCTCCCCATTGCTGCTGGAATGGGATGATTACAGCTCATGTTAGCAATGCCGCTCTGCAGCCAAAGTGACGGTAGATAAACTTATCAGTATGGGTAGCTAAGCAAATAAACAGCATGTTGATTATATCAAACAGAAAAAATGTAAGTACAACTGTATATAAAATGAATAGTCAGCAAGGAAGAAAATAATCATTAAAGTTCTTGATCAGATTAAATGTGTCAGCTCCTAGTTTAAGGGGGAAAGAACTGCTGTCAGAAAGTAGTTTCAGACTAATTTAATTAAGCACTGCTTTAATAATATCAAAAGAAAGACTCAGCTGTTACCATGACCTTTACCATGCAGCAACATCAAAGGTATGGGATAAATGGAACAAAAAAGAAATCCATATAGATTTTAACTATTAATTTACCTCAGGCAGGAATTGTGACACTTGCTCATCTTTTATTGTTGACAGCAACAGGCTGAGTATCTTTTAATATCTAAAGAACAAATTGTTCTCTCACAAGCACATTTCAGAAGTCCCAGTTACACCAGCTGCAACTGGACACATTTCTTCCTAGTAAAACCTTTCCCCTAATTGTTTTTCCTGTCCATGCATTCCTTTTACTACTTATTCTTTAATTCAGGGCAAATTTGGAAGCAGAAAAATGAATCAGATTTGTTTCACACTCTATATGTTGTACAAAACTGGGTAGTCTTCATCTGCATGCACAGTAATGCTGCTTTTGAATTGTGAAATAAATGAATGGAAGTCATGTTGACAAGAGCCTTGCACTGATGATTCAGTGATCCTGTTGTACTGTTAATGCTGTTTTCCAAAGTCTAACACTATTTTCCAATCGATCCAAATTTTGATTGATAGCTGAAGTTAACCCGGATGTTTTCAGGCACTTCTTGCAGAGACTGGAGCTGCGACTGTTGATGCCAGACCTGGATTTGACCTGAGATTTGCTCTATATTTATGTCTTGTAATGACTCCAAAGCAGCTTTATTGTGCTTGGATCTTCATCTTCTCTTAATTTACTTTACTTGTCTGAAATCAAGTAAACTGTTACTTGCACAGCTGCAAAGGCAGTAACAACAGCAAATGCAATTTTTATGTGGAGAAAGTCCACATTTCTCAGCTCCTAATACAACAAGAAAGACGAAAAGGCCAGAAAACTTGTTCTGCTGTTAAAGTGACAGGATTATGGATATTTTCTAAAACTATTACAAGACAGGCCTGGGATTCACATGTAATATTTAAAGCACATCCAATATACTTCAGGCAGCACATTATTAATGCCAAATGAAGTATTATCCAAGAATTTCTTTACAACTCCCCAGTGTTACAGCTCCAAGTGGGGATTCCTTCCCTGGCCTGTATATCCCACTGAGGCAAACATCTTGCTTCTTCTTAGGGAAATGCAACCCCCCACTTTTCTCATTCAGACTTTCTGGCCTTTCACTGTCTGGGGTTGTCCTGGCCAGAATTCCATTTTTATGGTTATTTGAGAGGGAACTTTGTGTAATATCAGCATCAGCAAAGGCAGCTGGGCCAGCTTCCAAACCCTTAAAATTCCCTTCCCACAATGCTTCAACACACTGTGGCATCACAGTACTATCACTTTATCTGTAAAAAGGCCTTTTATCTCCTTCTCTTGTTTTAGTTTGCTTTCACAGCCACAGTCTCATCTTTTACCTTGTAACATAACTTCAGATACTTTTCCTGTTACCAGATTCTTTACTGCCTGCTGCAGATTTTTTTTTTCTCAACATATGTGGGAAACAGTCTTCACACTTTTCTTTCCATTCCACATCCTTGACATAAGGGGTACTTTGAACAGTTTGCATATGTACACACAATGGAGAGGGGGATCTATGCTCACAAAGAGAGGGATGCTTCAAGCATTTGGTAGAAACAAATTTTAGAGAAGGTCCTATTTCTTTTTTTAAGGTTTGGATGTGATTTGAAACCCAGACAGTATTAATTTATTTGTAAAGTGAACTCTCAACAATTGTCAACCCTGTAGTATTTATTTTCTTGCTTTTCAACCACTCATGAGGGAAAAAACAACAGAGATCACTGGGTTGGTCATGGGGCAGGCAGGTGCCAGATCCCTCCACGGCAGAGGCTCCAGCTCTGTGGGCTCAGTGATCCCTTTACACACTCATGGCACAGGATCACAGAAGCTCTATGGAGCTACACTGAAGAGAGAATTACTGGGTCAGGGAGCTGACACAGGGCACACCACACCAGCTCTGCTGTGTCCTAAAGAGATGTTGAATTATGAGATGGAGAATAACTCATGTCGTACTTCTTGCTACCCATTTTCGCAGACCAGTTTCTATTTCATATCTCCCTTTTTTCACAGCAAATTTATCGATGAGAGAAATACTACGAGCTGGGCTATGCCAAGTTGGAATATTCTATTAACAAAGAGTCCTTGGAACAACTGCAAGGACTTTGAGGCAAAACGTAATAAAACCAGCTCTGAATGTTTCCAGGTTGTGAGCACTTTTGTAGGAGAGGACAAGTGAACAGATATTTTGATGCTGGAACTTAGATCCATATCAGTAACTAAACCACAATCTGGATTCTTCAGCCTTTGGGGTTTTGTCACAGCATTCACGTGGCATTTGTACCACCGTATCTTGATCAGCAGGTAGCATCTGCCTTGGGTTTTGTTCTATTTAATTTGATAAAAGTGGAGCTCATGCAAAGACAACTAATTGGGGAGCTGAACACAACCTACCACCCACCATGTGTCATTACTGGAAATAACTCCACAAAGAAACCACATTTGGTGCTGAAAAGCAAAGACAGCTTTAACTCCTGATAGCATTCTTTGTTTCATTATCTCTCCATGCCATGGGATGCTGTTTGTGACACACATCCCTCCCCATACACCCCCTGTGCAGCAGAAATTGGTCCCAAAGGCATTCTGAGCAAGGGACCACTGAAATCCCATAAGTGCCATACCCCTGGCTTCACACCGGCTTCAAGTGTGGGAAGACTGGCAACAAGATGCAGTCAGAGCAAAAATAGTCTTCCTCTGTATCATTTGGTGCTATGGCACCAAGATGATTATTGGACCAAAAATTCAGTGAAGAGATGCCCTGTGGCCTGATAACACACAGGGCACAACCATCGTTTAATGCACACAGCGACTCCTGAGCTTGGGCGTCACTTGGTGGGACAAAGGGCAGACACTGGGACAGGAGCAGATAAATAAACACAGAAAGGACCTGATGGCTGCAGGGTCACCTCTCATGTTCTTGGAGAATGACAGAGGAAGACCCTTGTAACTGCTCCAAGCCAGCTTCCTCTCCGACTGGTGGGGGAAGTATTGGCTGTCCTTGTCCATTCTCTGTGGCCATCTCAGGCTCTGCTCTCGCACTCTGCAGGGCACTGCATGACTGGGCAGGTCTCACTACAAGGAAATACCAGGTCTTTACAGCACTCCTGAGAGACACAAAAGGAAAAAGGATCCATATCTGGCTTTTTCAAAACACCTCTGCACAAGAGCGTATCTGAGCTCATCCAGGGCAGAGCAGTTCACAGGGACAGACTGCCTGGGGCATTTATCCCTCCACAGTCAGGGTGTTGGCACACGTGAGGCTTTCAACAAGCTGCCAGGACCAGCCACTGCTCCGTGCATCCATCCTGACTTTTCACCCAGGCACTCCTGAAGCAGCTGTAATTCAGGTCAGAGTCTAGTTCAGTGTCTTTTTCCATATCAATTCATCTCAACAGTTCTGTCTCCACAAAGAAACTCTCAGTGTGTTATTTCACTTTGTGTTTCTAAATGGGATCAGTGTGGCAGTTTCAGAGCAATGCTTTATTTTACTGTCACCTAGAGAATGCCACATCTCTTCTCCCCCTTCTGATTTACATAAAACAATACGGGGTAAGTGGAAGCTGTAAAGTTTTTATTTTAGAGGAACTGTCACTAAAATGTCTTTAGAAGCTTCCAGAACAATAAGATGTCATCTATTTCTTTTGACCTTTTCATTTCCCAGGTACAGAGCTACAAGCTATGGGTGAAGCCAATGCAAAAGAGAATAATTTTCTCTGCAGAGATTTGTTTCCTTGAGGACCAATCCCTGGCTTTCCACACCTTGAATCATCCATGAACTACTGCTGAAGGTCTGCACACAGGAAAAACCCGAATTGCTCCCAAAAGGACATTCAATCTTCAGTGGATTATGGCCTCGACTCTTCACTGCCCACTCAAATCCTTGTAACTTTGTGTTTAGACACTTCTCAGGTGTCGTATCGATTTTAATAAAGAACTTCCTGCAAATTAAAAATATCTGCATCTTTTTTCACCATCACCACAGAGATCCTTGGATGACCTGCTATCAATACGGGCTAGTTAAGCAGGAATTTCCATTCTTCACATTACTCACATATTTAATCCAATTTATTTTGTCGCTCAGAAGTTTCCCTAACTCAACATATTTTGCTCATTTAATGCAATTAGAATTCAACATAGGACTCAGAAATCAAGGCAATAAAATCACATCTCACTGTAACTTTAAAGCTGCCACAGAAGCTCAAATTCCTTCCCAAAATCTTTCTTTTTCTCGAATTAACTATGATATATTTACTGCTTATTTTCCAACATTACATGCTTCAGTTCAAAAGTGCACAAAGCAAATAAATAATGTGCAAGGCTTTTTAGTGTAACTCAAAGGAAATCCTGAGAACCTGTGACACATTATTTTTCAATAACCAGATAATTGTGGATAATTTAAATCAACTACATTGTAGATTTTTGAACACCACAATTCAAATTCTGCAGCCATAATTTTCACTTTACAATGTACTTTCCAGCCACTAAAATGAAAATTTTAAGAGTTTTGAAAACACGTGGGTGTGAAAATGCTATCAAGAGAAGCACAACTTTTTCTACTGATTTCTAGAAGCTTTACTCCCATATCAGAGTTGGATTTTTCCATCAACTTGCTTTCACCAAGCAGCTGAAAACATGAAATAAAAAGAAATAGAAGAGAGTGGTTCTGTGATCAAGTAAATTATGAGGAAATGTGTAAGTTCATAAATGAACATGATTATTTTCTAATTAGTTGGTGTTAGACACAGAGGCAAAGAGACATTCATCACAATGGGCATTGTGAAAATCCAGTGTGACCAGTGGCCTTCAATGCTCTGTGGGAAAGTGTTTGCTGCAGCTTTTCATGCCTTTTCTTTTGGATGTTTTCAGAAACCATATGATGTAACATTTTTTTATTGGCAAATGTCAGTTATGCAATATGAAAGAGTTCACAAGAGAGGGTTAGTTTCAATATATTTCCCTCCACACATTTCTGACTCACACAAAATACCAAAATTAGCAAATACCTTGTTTGCCAAGAAATTTCATTTCCTGGTCTAATAGGCTGTCAGTATTTTCAGAATTATTGAAACAAGGAGCTTAAGTGAGCCAGCATGACATGATCAGTCACTTTGGATTTTTCCATTTTCAATTTTATCTTACTTCAAAATTATTATTTTTAAAATTTTACAAACTGCAGCAGACTGGGATTTCCCACTCAGGAACAGTTTCAGGTACTTCTGCTTCCATCCAGGTGTTCCTGCAGAGGGATATGTGTCTGATTCTGCTGCACACTCTCATTTGGAAATGATTACAAATTGCTTGATGCATTTTAACTCCCACACTGGAAAACGTTGCTTATTTAGCACTGGATATTCAGGTTCTTCTGGGCACATTTTACCCTTGTAGGTGTAGTCCAGGGCTGAGGCATCAGGGAACAGAGTTAGAAGACAAACGTTATATTCTGCCCAGGGTTTGATAGATATGACTTTAATGGACTCAGAGATAACTTTGATATGAAAAAAAGGGATGAAGAGCAAGTGATTGTACAAACTTTAGGTAAAGTTTATTACCACTTTAACATCCCTGATAAATCTGGGCCTGTGCTGTACTTGCTCGCTGGCATCTCTCTGACAGTGTGAGCTGTAACCTCCCAGAAACAACCTGGAATATATCGAGCACCTGGGAGCCACAGATATTTCATACAGTACAAAGGGAGCAAGCACCAAGTGGATATTCCATGGTAGCACTATTTCTGCTGGGACAAAGGGAGATGGAACAAGGGACACCACAGATCTGTGAACATCTTTAAGGGACCTCTCACATTTTTATCATTTTATAACCACTTTAGCTGCTCCATGTGGAAAGGGGATAATTTCTAGGAAACCCCGGGAGACTCTGAGGACCATTAGCAACTCTATAAAAGGGAAAGAAGTTCAGCTACCAGCAACCAAAACTAAACATTAGATATTGTGGGTGATCTGGAATTCCAGCTCATATTTCCTGAGGACAAAGCCACAGAACCATATCTGTCCTTTCTTCTACCCACCTACAACCTTTCCTGGGACTTTGCAATCAAAGGAAACAGGAATGGATTTTCCCCTACAAGGAGTAAAACCAGACAGGGTAGAGCCTTGCAGAGCGTATTTTCGTACTAGTTTGTTCCTTACACTCAGGCTGGAGGGCTCTTGGTGAGCACTCAGAGCAGCATCTCACTAGAGTGCTCGCCAGAGCAGATGTGATCCTGGGGCCGGGGGCGGGAGCAGGAAGTTGGAGGCTCCTGCTAACAGATGGAAGAGCAACCCCAAGACTGCTCTAAGCCATGCCCAGGAAATGGAACTCGTGCTCTCAGCTCCATACTCACTTGAGGGGAGGCCGAACACGGACTAAGGAAGCACATGGCTTAGGAGCTTGCAGAGGGAACTGGGAGAGAGAGCTTGCCGAGCCCACATGGAGCACACTGGAAGCATTATTCAAATATTAATAACAGCTGCTGGAAATTTGGAAGAGCCAGACACTTGAAAAATGCTCTGTGCATCTGCCCTTCTGTAACCACGTGCCCAACTCACATTCAGTCTCTGCCAGGAGCAGAACTCCCTCTCTGCAAGGCAGCACACTTGGCACGAGTGCACACCTGGGCTGGTGTGTGCTGCAGTTGTTCTATGCTCCCAAACCTCACCATAGGCACTGAATCCCCCAGCACTGCCAGAGCACAGCCTGGGGGAAAGGGAAAGTGAGTTATTATTCCCTCTTCTCTGGATGGAATAACACAAGGAACTGAAGAGTTCTTACCATTTTCCTAGCAATCCTGGCTAGAGATGGAAGTATACAAGTGTAAGTGAAATGTTTCACAGAATTTGGCCCCTATTGGGTACTGCATTTTTCTCCTGCAGGTGGTGCAAAGATAAAGTTGTCCAAGTAAGGGCTATCAGCTCTTTGGATGGATTAGTCCCCTTTTGTTCAACCAGCTGGTTCAGGGAACAAAAATGTGGCAGCCACAAAAGCACCACGCAGCCCAGTGGATCTGGCACCGGGCTTGTGAAATGACTCCTGTTCTTGGGGGCTGCAGTGTGCCCCAGCACAGGTGCTCCAAAGCTACCTTAGAAATGCTGATAAACTCTGCATTCCTGGCAACGTGGACACACGTGGAGATTTCACATGGATCACTGCCAGAAGGAGGGACAGAAGTGTACCCCAGCGATATCAGTACCTGTGTTATCACTCTGGTGTGCTATGTCTGTCTGCTACCCACCAGCACTGTATTTACCTACTTTGTTGCAGTCAACAGTTCTGAAGGAAATCTTCAATTTCAGCTCCACTCTAAAGTCACAGAGGAGGAGACCTCAGCAGTCCCAAAAAGTTTGTAAGTGAAGCCTGTCAGACAGACAAAAGAAGACAGGGGAGCTGTTGGACACTGGTCACTGGCAGTGGAGGACAGAAGTGACACAGAGGCTGGAATGAATGGAGATCTCTTGAACCTCAGTCATAAAATCATTCTTCCTCTCCTCTCTTCATCTCTGAGCACTGTGAGTTGGGTTAATGACCCTGCAGCAGCAGACTCAGAACTGAAATCTCCTGGATGATCTTTCATTTGTATTTCTTTTTTTGATGCATCATGCTAAGTGTGTCCATACACATTCCCTTGAATGACTGGGGTTTTTTCAAAGAAAAAGCAGTACAGCAAGGAACTTTTCCACTTAAAAGCATTTTTCTCCAAAGAACTATGGCTGTCATTTCGAAGCTATTTGTTGTGTTAACAATGTTTTTCCAGGAGAATGTTACATTTAGTAATTTGCAGTGTAAGGACAATTGTGAGAGATAAAAACCCATGAATGTCATATGATCAAAAACCCCCAAAGGTTTCAGAACATACGAAAAGAAATATATTAAAAAAAAATCCCAGACATGCAAAATAACAGATTCAGATTAAATTCTCATAGCTGTAGGGCTTTTGCTTGCTATTCATAAGAGCTACAGAATTCGCTTCTACTTGACATCAGAAATGCAGATTCAGTGAATTCATTTCAGACAAAATTGAAATCTTATCTTTTTAGGCTGGCTTTTCTAGCCTTAAATGCAGCTCAGTTTTAAAGCTCCTAGATATTATTTTATGTGAAGCTATTTGAGATCCTTTGTATTTTCTGCACTATATACTTTTAGTTTTATTGTACTTAGTTTGTGTGCATTACAACATAGCACGATTAGTTGAAAAATGACAAACCAGGTAATGGGAAAGGCAAAGTAGTCACTTGCTAATGCAAAAGGATAAATACAACAGAAATGGAAGACCTCTAAACCATGTTCTTAAATATGAAAAAATATTTCGTGAATGAGCATACTACGAGGATTTCTACATTTCCTATTTCTTTAGCTGCCAAGCACAACTGTGTGTTTATGGGGACGAATTAAGAATTGTTCTGCTCCACCATTCCCCCATTTCTTCCTGTCCACACCACAGCACTTCCCAGTGTTCCTCTTTCCTCTGCCTTAAATGTGGAATCTCCATCTGTTCTCTCTTAGCCAGTCTACACCACCTGTTTGAGGACTGCTGCACGAGCAAGCTGCCCCCAGGGATAACAGACGGGCCCGCTCCAGAGCCAGGAGGGCAGGAGTACAAATGGATTTCCAGTTCCCAAAGGGCAAAAGTGCATCTTCCTCATACTGAGCTATCAACTCATGGCCAACAGAGGCAAATTTCAACCGAACAACTTTTCCTGAATTTCAGTAACTCCTTCATAAACCCAAAGCCAACCAGTTGCCATTTGCTTTTTTTAAAGGGACATTTTGTTCAATCACAAATTGCTGCTTTAAGTGTTATAATCAAATATTGGCTTCCTTAATATTTAGCACTGCACAAACACGTGACTCTGACAGCAATTATGTAATCTCTCGTGAAAAGTCTGCAAGTGAATAAGGGTAAAAAAAGGGGAGAAATCTGTTCCTAATTTGACCAAGTGATAACATACTTTAAATATCAGATGATTTCAGCGAAATCTGTTTTAAGAACTCAAATGTTCTTGCTTACTCCAAGTATCTGTCATCCATTTTACAGTCACCCTCTCACCCATTCAGGAGACAGTCAAATATTTCTGCATTCCAGAGTGACAAAAGGCTCAGTTCAATTTCTGTCTTGAGTTCACTAACGGGAGCAGATGCTGCTGCCCAGAGTCTCTGGTCACTCATTTGCTGTTCATCCCTCACTGCAGCCCCATGCACCCCCTCTTGCTGCAGTGCAAATCCAGCTCCAGAACTCCCTCAGAGTGCCCCTCTGCAGAGTTTGCCAGGAGCAGGGAGCAAACAGCAGATGCAGGACTGCTGCACCTACCTGCCTGCATAAGGACTCAGGGTCTCCACTCATCATCTCTTCTAACTGGTTCAATGAGCTGGACCCATTTCCTAAGAAAAAAATTAGATTTCTATTAAATATTTTTCAGCTTTTTGGGAGAAATATTCCTTACTAAGAATAGTTTTACCCCAGCCTGACAGATGCAGGCTGAAACAAGAGTGTCAGCTGTGCCACGTTCACCATTCCTGTCCCTGAGGAAGGCGTTTCCCAGGAGCACACACATGTCACTGACTGCTGTGGGGCGCAGGGAAGGACCAGGACCAGCCTCCTGCTGTCCTTTATGTCATCAGGAACAGCACCTGTAGCCTCTCTTTCCCATCAGAGAGACGGCAGACGGGCACCACAAAGTGCAGCCGGAACAACCTGCTGGAGGCTTCTCTGCTCACAGTGCCCACTCACAGTGCCCATTTCCCCTCCTCCTAATTCCAGAGAAAACTGCTGTAGAAGAAAAGGAAAAAAAATCAGATGAGCTGTTTTCATGATCCTACATGCTGCAATTAAAGATTCATGAACTGGAAATTGTCCCTGCACTCCTGTGCAGCGAACACTGTGCTTCAGGTGCATGTTCTCATGGCAGCTGCACATACAGGCAGTGTGACATGGGACATGGATGGATCGCTGTCTTCCCACTAAAATAAGAAGACATAACATCTTCTGACAATGTATTCGCAATACACTCCGTGTTTTCTCTTTTGTGAAAACATTTCCTCTGGGTCTGCATTTGCAACAGTCCATCAGTTCCTATCAGCTCCCTCTAAGGGTGCAGGACTACTGAACAGGCTGCATTGCCACTCAGAAATGACAGCAACGGGAGTCTTAAATTGCAAAAAAGGCATATTTTCTAGATGAAGGCTTTGAACTTGGAGAAATGAAGTCTGAAAATGATAGTGACACTAACAATAATAATAAAAAAAAATATTTTCTAGGATAAATAGACATTGTTCCAGAGATTTTATTTTAATCAGCCTACTCTAACATGGAATTTGGCTTATAATTTGTATAAAAACTCAGCATCTTATGATATTTATAATTGATTTTGGTACAGAATCATCAAAGGAGTGCAGAACAAAAATTGAACAACTTCCTTAAAACCATTAGCAGAACTAAATTATATCATGAATATGAAAAAAAGCATAGCACACAGGCAGCAGAAAATGAAAGGCAGCTGGGTACAGTAAGGAGAGAGATCAAGGTGCAAAAGTATCAGCTCAAATATTTTAAACATGACTTTAATATTCATCAACTTGTTCTTCTGTATTTTACAGTTCATTCATCTGTGACTTAGGGGTTACATGATAGCAGGCATGGATTGAATTAGGAAACCCATCTTTTCCAGCTTTAGCCTCAGCTTTGAATGAGAATAGGTAAGCAGAATTTCCTCTTTCTCTGGGTTTCCCAAGCTATGCAACAGAAATAATGATATTTATCTGTCTTTAAGATGCTTTGAGATCTGTGATGAAAAAGTGCCCTGTCAGAGCTTAGAAAACTTAATGTTGCAGGCAACTTTCTCCTTAATTGGCTCCATTTTTCTTTCCAAACTCTGTTAGGGTCCCTTTTGAAACCTGTGGTTCTTTTAAAAGACTTCAGGTTCTTTTCAAGTCTGTGTCCTTTCCTTCAGTCCCTCTGTGACCATCCCATGCACAGGTGACTCCGGGCATGTTCCTGTGCAGTCACTGTCCCTCTGCCACTGAACTGCTCAGACTCTTTACCACATTGCTCTTCACACACCTTTTAGGGTGAGTTTTACGTTGTGATCCATGATAATGACCCAAGGGGTGCCATCACATGGGGAAATGTATCAGGTTTGTGATTCACATTTAGTTTTGGAGTAGCTGAATGACAGCCACTGCCAGGGCTGCAACCCGACAGTTTCTAGACTAACCCAGATCTGACAATATCCTCTCAGGCAGGTAAACCTCCTCCGGCTTTGCTGGAGTCTGTGCACAGCCTCCCCACATTTGCATGGGCCTGAAACACAAAGTCATTCCCAGTGGCACACCCCAGTCTAGACCACCTTCCGTTCCTGGCACACGTAACAACCCTTTGCACTGCATCCTTATCAGTTTGCTCTTTCAGGAAATGCATTCTATTTTCCATTAAGTCCTTTTGGCATGAAGCAATTCTTACATCAAGCAGTCTGCCAGGCTTCCTGTATCCCTGGCTGACCTTTGCTGGGGTGGTTTGGCTAATGCTTTGCCTACCAGTTCCATTACTCCCAGCCTTGACTGTTCATACTGAGGGCAGTGCTTTCCAGGAATTATGGATACAGCGCTGCAAGCAGCCACTTCCCCCAGCTGATATCACCACGAAATCTATGCAAAGTCTTCATGTTTCTACTTACTAAGAAGCCACTTGCATATTTCTGTCCAGGTGCAACTCTTCAGTTTTTAAGTCAGATTCTCAGCCTGGGCACAGATCTGCCTCACTATGCCAAAATTACTTAACTCACCCGGGGCTGTGAAGGGTCTATGACACCATTCAGTGTGGGAAAAGTCACCTGGATCCCACCCTAAGGAAGTGCATGCAAAGTTCGAAAGCTCTGCTGGTTGATGAATTAATTAACTGGAATCTCACATCCTCCAAACAAAGATCAGAAAGGCTTTTTCTTTCTGTCAGGAAGAAGCACCAATTTCATGGCTCTGCAGGATGTCAAAGCTCCTGTCACAGAACCTTGAGGATTTTATCCAGATGTTCATGTCCTGAGCCCATTACTGTAATTATGAAGGGTTAATCTCAGGCTGGCAATAGGCACTTCCAGTGTTACTGATTTGCAATAAGAACAATGCAAAGACATCTAAAAGAATGTAAATTGTATCACTGCAGAGAATCCGATAAGCAAAGTGATGATTTCTTGTCTTTGATCTGCCTTGTTGCGCATTATTATATTTCTGAACTGACAGAAAAGATGTTGATTTCAAGGCACCAAAATGTCTGAACTATTTAGGAATTGTCGCCTTGAATCAATTCTGGTTTTGTACCCTGCATCTTTGCAAGCATTATTTCTTCCAGATCAATTCCATATCCAACCTAATTGTTTAAAAGCTGTGACTTTAAGGGAATAGCTGTGGCACTCCTAATTAAAACAAAAATATTTCCAGTAGGGTACACAATTTACACAAAGGTATTGACGGCAGTAAATGTTTCCAAATGCAGATCTTTCGCCTTTGCACATACAGAGGAGCTTTTTAAAGGCTGAAGGGCCTCTGTTAGAAAAACATACAGAACCTACTGCAACAAGAGAATCAGACATCATTTATAATTCATGTAAGTATATTGAAGTTTTCCACTGCCATTCAAGAGAGATGGTTTCGAATCTGTGGAGTGCAATAAGCCAATAGTCTGTGTTGCAACTCCTATATATCTCACATAGATTTTACTCAGGAGATCATTTCTATACTAAGGTCTTCACATCTACAATGTGCTACATTCAAAACCCTCACTATCTCTGCATATCTATCAGCATTAATATGTCAGCTCGTACCCCATGCTATTTTCATAAATGCTTTAGGGACACAGATTTGTTGAACAGATAGAAGACAGAGTTAAATGTAACCTGAGAATAATCAGAAGCAGGAGGAATAGGTAGCTCAATATGCAACTATTTTTTCCCATATCCAATATAAAAAATGAAAAGAAATGGATGATAGCTCTGGTCAGTTCCTTCTGCATTGATGAGCCGATGCAAAACTGCTGCTCATAATTCAGCTATTTCCTACAACCACGCAATTTAAACGCTCAGCAAGTGAGCAGCTGAGCTATGGAAGTTTATTACAATTCAACCACAAACAGTTCAGCTCTACTCAAAGACTTAGATTCTATTTGCCAGTGGGAGAAATTTCCACTATGACTGCCTGCAAGGCATCTCACCTATCCAAGACTTCTGATCGCAAGGGCAGTTCCATTGTCAGCTCTGTCTCTTAATTCCCTAAAACTCATAGTCTCAAATAATCCTCTGAAATTTTAGGACTTACATTAAGTGATCATGTATAACATATAAAATCCAGTTTTACAGTTTGGCAAAAAGTCCCAGAGAATTTGATTTCTAATAAAATTTTCTTCCATCTCTGCAGCTCTCACTTGTGTTTAGCACAGAGCAGAGATAATGCATCACAAACAACTTTATCAGCTGTCATAGACTTAAAACAGTTTTGTCCTGCACTTGATTAATTTGTGAGGCAGTTTATTCAGATATTGAAGCTGCTTGTTCTGCATGATTATTAAAACTAAACAGAAGCAAGTATCCATTATTACCGAAAAATAATGAGTGTGGACGAGGCAGGCACTGGGGACCCAAGGAGGTGACATTAATGTTCAACGTTTTGGAAACAGCAGCAGTTCAAATTATTGATGCAAAGCATTTGACGAGTGCCTTTAAAAGGCAGGGGCAGAGGCTGTCTAGACGTGATCAGATATCAAAGTCTATGGGTTTGGCAATCTGATCATTTTTTTTCCCCTTTTACAAAGGTAAAGAGGCGCCTGTCAGTATCTGACAGACTGCAGACACAATGATTATAACAACAATAAGAAGAACTGCTCTCTGTAGTACCATTATTCTCTGAATAACTTTGTTGGAGGAACTCTTTTGCAGTTTGTTTATTTGTTTGTTTGGTGGCTTGGTTGGTTTTTATTTCTGATACAGGGTAATATCTGTATATTCTGTGACCTTTGCTGCAGCTCCCACTAGACAGGGATTTAGATACAGATCCCAAATTGATCTTGAACCACTATGGACAGACTGAGTGGCATCATCTCTAGAAGGTGAATTGGAATATATTCCAGATAAAGCAAGTTGTTCTTTTTTCATTTGGACTTAGGGAGCAAAATCTGATTTAACCCTTCCCACGCACTAGAAAATTTCTCCAAGCTCTTCATCTCATGATTATTAATCAGGCCAAAGGCACAATGATAACAGTTACTGCTCTTTGGCAGCAGCCTATATCAGATTTTCAAGTGGAATACCATGTATAGAACATAACAGCAATTTTAGGAATTGACGTGTGCTTGTTTAATAATTGTTGCTTTTCTCCCTCAGACCTCATGACTGTGCTTTTGTCAAGAGAAAATGGTAATGTTTTCCTCTAAGGGAACATTCCAGGTCAGATGAAAGTTGAGATAGAAAGCACATAATAGCAGAAACCATTTGGTTTTGTCTTTCCTTTGTACCAGAATGTACAGGCAGTCCCTGCTAAGATACCTAAGAACAAATGCCTAGTTCAGTATTAGTGCTGGATTTGAGGTAGACAATGATGCTGCTGTCATTTGGGAGAAAAAAGAGAAAAAGAAGCTACAACAGCTACTTAATGGGACATGGAGTGATTCTGTGTGAAACGTCACAAATGTAGTTCCAAGAATTAGAACACGTTCTGGTTCCTGAAACTGAAACTGTTGAAACCACACTTCATAATTTTATTTTCTATTATTTGTAGGCTTTCATATGTCTCTTAAGTAGTAACACCAAGTGATGTTGCATTCTGACATTTAAGCCTCGGGGTTAAAACACCAAGTCTGCATCGTGTCCTGCTGTCTCATCACCTGGTGTTAAGTCACATACAGAGATTTTCAAAGCTTTAAATCCAGACTGCTATTTATTATTACAAGGAAATGGATTTTTAAGTCACACCTCTATGAAGGCTGATCATCACAAGAGCGAATCAATTTTCAAATTGCAAAAATAATACTGTTGCTTGTTACCAAGAGGACTTCAGACAACTGGTCAGTAACCATTTTTCATAGCAGTCAGTGCAAACCCCTAGTAGAAAATCAGAAAATTAAGAGGAATAGGCTTGTCACAGCTCACCTATAAGAAGTGTTTCACATTTCTTGGCTTCAGAAGACTTTGGAGGTTAACAGTTTGTGCTTCGGTTTAGAAAATCAGCATCCTGTTGTGTTGAGCATTGAATGCACATACAGTAGGAAAACGTTCTTGTCCTTACCAAGCAACTACACAGATAGATCAGAAAACATCTCATTGTCCCATTTCAGAGCAAGGAAATCAAGGCCATTGTCTGAAAACTGCAGCAGAAGCATGAAGCAAATCCGTGACTCCTAAATGTGCACAAATTGCTTTTCTTTTGCATGAAGACAATGAAGAAACAATGGGGGAAAGTTCTGAAGACTGCAATTATTCAGGCGGCTGGGGCAGCATTGAGGATTAGAGCAGGTGCCCTGTAAGCAGCCTCAGCATTCGGGCCAAGGGCTGCAGCTCCCAATCCCCAGGGATGGCTCCGTGGATTGCAGCTGAAGTGGTTACTCGGACTGTGAAATAAGATGTGTTCAGGGCTCCTGTGCTGCTGGGGAGCTGAATTCCTAAACCTCCATGGTTGTCCCTTGTCTGCACAGAGGCTCCAGACAGATGTGGGGGTGTTTAAAGGCACAGGAGCTGGGTCTGATTGGGGACAGGGAGGAAGCCTCACCCTGCCCACGCTCCTGCACCCCGGCCTGGGGCACTTGAAACCCAGGGGCCAAAGGGGCTCCAGCCCCGCTGGGACTCGAGAGGCCGAAGCAGAGAAGCACCCGAGCGATGGGAAGGTCCGGGAGCCAGAGTGAATCCAGTGCCTCACCCCACAGAGCGCAGGGGCCACAGCCCCACCTGCCCCATCCATCGCTCCACCCCCACTGTGCTCTGGACGGTTTATTCAGCTTTTGGCTGCACATCCAAACTCTCGAATGCTCTTGGTTTCTGTCCCTAAAGTGCAGTGCTGTCTGCCCAGCCTTCAGGTAGCTGGGGTTGCTATTTAACCCCAGGTCAGCCATGTCAGTGCCTGATCTGCTCTCCCCTTCTCACTCCACAGCCTGAATTCACGATGGGTTTCAGGTATCTCCTGAACTCTTGATCCGCATTATGAATTAAGACAGATAAGCAGATAGCATTACCAGGCTGCCCTACATTCATCTACAGAATGTGGTGAACTTTTGCTTATGTCAGTAGAAATAGTTAATAGAAAAAGAGCCTTTGTCCCTGCAGAAGTCCTCATCTATTAACCCATTTTTACTAAAAAATGCGTGTCTAACCCCCAATGGGAGAGTTTGTCATACAAAGTT
The DNA here is from genome assembly GCA_013400735.1 of Pomatostomus ruficeps. Taxonomy (NCBI): domain Eukaryota; kingdom Metazoa; phylum Chordata; class Aves; order Passeriformes; family Timaliidae; genus Pomatostomus; species Pomatostomus ruficeps. Next base: position 85,214 of record VYZT01040156.1, read on the forward strand.
AACAAGAAAAACGAGTCATTACTTCAAAAGTTATTTAATTACATTGCACACAAATGACCAGAAATGTCAATTACCAGGGAGAAGGGGCACAGGATACTTCATGGAATCACAACTGTTGCTCAGGGGCACTCATGTTTGAGCCTTTCTGACAACATCTACAACACTCTAATTGAACTGCCTGGGCATAGAGGAATTGCTTCTTGTTCCTGCAAAATAGCTAGCAGAATTACAAAAATGGAGGTCCAGAAAAATGTAGTGTATTTTCAAGCTTTTGAAATGTCACACTCCTGGGCACCAATTTATCTGAGTTACATTGCAACATTACAAATAGCCAGCAAGTCTTACAGGGCGATTTTTCACAATAAAAATACTTTCCTAACTGCTATTTTAGTTCAGTAATGATTGTATAGATCTGTTTATTATGCATTTATATTTTTCCCTAAATAACACCTTACTATTGGCTACGTTCTGGAATAGAGGAAAGTGTACAATATTAATAGGGCCAACCACTTGCTTCAGCATAAAAATATTTTTGACCCCAGGAAAAAACAAAGAGAGAAAAAAAAGAAAAACTCATGAGAAATCCATAAAGAAAACAAAGAAATCCTTCAGCTATTTTTCTAATTTGATATTGCTTCCACTTCTATCTGTTGTCTCCAGGATAATGGCCATTATGATCATAGTGAAAAGATTACATTGATTGCAGGGTGCCAGGGAAGCTATATTGAAGGTCAATAAGGAAAAGTGGGATATATCTCTGCTGGAGCGATGATTCAGCCTCCTGAGCCCACTTCTGAGGATATTTCCATTGTTTTCTCTTGTATGGAGAGGCACAGATAAGCTGCCACTTTTAGTAAAACACAGCCAAAAACAAGGGATTCCAGTTCCTGAATGTTTTAATGCACGTGTGCTGTACACCAAGGAGAGTGTCAGGCGTGCAATCCCAGTTCTTGGAGAGTCCCTTCAGCAGCCCTAGGACAGCTGTTCCCACTGATGGATGCCCTGCACCTGCCCAGGTGAGCTGGCTCTTGGGGCTTCACTCGGGACTCTGAGCCCACGTGTGTGTGCTGCAGTGCCAGAATAAAAATGTGTTCCATACCTGGCTAATCCCCAGCTCTCGGGGGCTTGGGCATCTCCGGGAGGCAGGCAGTGCATGGCTCGTGAAAGGTACACACCTGAATTTGGCCACTGAATATGTGCTCCCTGCGGTACCAGAGACTGCAGCAGGGGCTTCATTGCAGACAAGAAAGATATGGAACCTTTTACACCTCTTCCACTTGTCCTGTTCAATAACAATTATTAATAGCAAATGAACATTCAGTTGGCAACAGCTAACTTATCAATTGTCTTAACAACCTGCCTGCGTAACCCCCTTAGCTTTGAGAAAGCTCCAACTCTGGAAGGTTGGGATTTGATTTCAATGGAACCTTAAAATTAAAATTAAAGGGTATGAATACCCACCCACTATGTCTAAGTGTCTTTCTCTTACAAAGGGAGGTTTGGAAAATCTCCCTCTTATGGTTTTAAGTGTTAGTAACTTCCTAACAGAAGGAGTTGCTAAAGGAACAGCTCTGCCACTTGAAGAAAATTGTTGCTTTTCAAACAATTCATTGCTACCAAGTTGCTGGGCAGCGAGAGCAATGGAGAATAGTTGTGCATTTCACATAACAGCAAATGCAAATGTTTTAGGACTCCTTAGCCCCCCTCTCCCCCGATGTCATGCAGAGGTGAGCAGAGATAAGTATTTTTAATACTCTAATAAAAAAAGTTTAAGTACTAATAACTATTGTTCATTGTCTTGGCAGGATTTTAGTACAGAACCCTTTGTCTTCAGTTTTTAGAATCATGATACTACAACCTGGAGAAAACAACATTTATACTTTATATGAACATAAAACAAGTCCATGCATATATTCTAAACATATTCCTTAGCACAGGCTGCCTCACTGGGTGCGTGTGTCTATAAACTGGACTCTTTAAAATAAACTCTGGAAGCTTCCAGATTAATTAACAAATAAAACACATGGAAAGTTGTTCAGGCCACAGTTTCATATGTGAATAACATTCTCATAATAGTTTCATTTTACTTGTGCATTTAAACAGTAGTTTAGGAATGTTTTGAGGAATTACAGTTATTACAGGGAAACAGTGAGCTCAAGAGGAATCTTGGGATGAGCAAAAGCAGGCTAAAAACCACAAAAACTGAAGGGTGGCTATTTTGAAAGGAAACAGGCTTGTGACTTCCACCATTTTCAGAAAGGCCACCAGAATTTTCTGTATTCCTAAACTATTTTCTCTGTATTTGCAATTTCTTCCACCTGTCTTGCAGATGGGGAATATCTCTGGGTCAGAATTAGGCCAAGAGCATGCAGAGAAGCACTGACCCGCTGGCTCATCTCCTGGCTTTGGGCTTCAGAGCAGCAAGCTCAGATTATTCAGAGGGCCACTGAGACTGGGATTCAGCAGCCACCAGCCTGTTCACACTTGCTCATCTCTAGGGACAAAGTCTCTTCTCTGAGAGGCAGTACCATGACTTTTCTTAAGTGATCATCTGACCCAGAGGAAAAGCTGTTTAAACAACTCTGCTTGGATTAAAAAGCTCGAAAGGAATTGCTTACACTTTCCTGCCCTTTTCCCCACTAGCATTGAGGGTCAGGATATGTCTGTGAACAGTAGCATGCTAATCCTAACAGGGTGATGCTTAACACCCAGTGTATTTTCTCTCTTTGATCACAGAAAATAGATAAAACCTTCCTGTCCTGAACCGAAACCTCAGCCCATGAAAGTGAATTCCTAAAGAAAGATATGCAGCATAAGGGCGCCTTGAAAAAATCTCTCTTTGTGACAAATGGACAAGTTTAAACAGTCCCATTGCCTGTGCCAGTTAAATCAGTGCCAATCACACATCTAACCCATCTTCAACAAAGCCTTTTTCCAACTAAGAATATCGCAGAATATTAGAGGCTTCTTTTTTACTTTTCAACACACATTTGAAATTCTGATTTTTCATTCAACTCACAAAATCTAGAGGATGAGCTAAGAAAATAAGTTATGATAGAGACTGCATACTTTGCCTATCATTTGATGGGAAAGACATTGTTATTTGTTTGATTAAACAGTGCATAATTAAAAGTCAATATGCAAAACTGTAATAGAATCTGTGTAACTAGTCATATTTTTGTCAATGATATTGTCTAATTTATAGGAAATCAGTAATAAAATGTTTATTTCCAACATTATCTACAAAATGATTTGTACATTATGAAAATAAATCCATATGGCTTCAGGTCCACAGATAAACATCTATGGGCAAAGTTCCTGGGAAGGTGATCCAGCTTAGGCACTGAAGTAAGAAGTGCTATTTGGGGAGGACAAATTATAGTTTACTTCTTCAGGTCTCTAGCACAGTGTGCAGAAATGAGTTTAGTCCCTTTGAGAATATCTGTCATATCCAAGCAGGGAAGAATACCTAGATAGGCTGTACCCATTTCATAATGCACACAAGATAGATGTCTCCAGAGGAGGGAGAGGAGTCATCTTATGTTTAAAACTTTTGGAGTACAAGCTTGTTAAGAAAGTTGGCAATCAATTATAGAAACTAATCCAGTCAATGAATTACTCCTGTTTGTTAGCAAAGCACCATTGCTGTGAAATAATTTCATTAAAAATAACAATATACATGCTACACTGTGCCCTAGTCCAGTCAGTTTTCTAAAGTCTGATGTGAGTCAATGAGTGGCAACTACCCAAATCAAAAGAAACAAACCCAATAATCCTAAGGATTTTACTTCCAAAAGGATTTAAAAGGAAATACTACCTATTAGTGTTTGACAGGAGCATGTAGGAGAATAACAAAGGGAATCTACAGATCGAAAGGGGATACTTCCAAACAGTTCTTCGCAATGCCTGAAAACATTTCCAAAAGGATTTGTTCATGCCAAGAAAAGCAGCCTTTTTTCCATTGTTGCTCAAGGTGCCAGGCATGGTAGGAGCTCACAGAGACAGGGCAGGAAGCCAGACCCAGCCAGCTCCTGTTGTGGGTTGGAAACCGGCCAACGAGCCAAGCCTGATTTACAGAGCTCAGGCTGAGATCTTGATCTCACCCTCCCCACTGTCTGGGTCAGTCTGAAATCAGGCTCCTTGCTCTGGACCCTCTCCTGAGCTTGGCTTGGCTGGACAATTTTTTGGTTTTGGTCCTCTGAGCAGGAATATAGGGGTAGTTTGACATGCAACAGCACAGCTCCGCAACAACAAGCTCCTGAAAGACAGGAGACACAGCGCTGTAAAGTGAGCCCCAGAACTGCTTCGGATTTTGAGCAAGGACACAGCTACCAAGTGTGCGGTGTTAGAGCACTGGACCAGACCTCCTGGCAGGGAGAGGCCAGAGGACTGAGGAGGTAGATGGACCCCTTGGATTCCATGATTCCTTCCATATTCCTATTTACTAGGCAGAGGAAGTGGTGCACTCATACTAAGCACTGTTAGTAACCCTTCGAGCCTGAAGCACTTTGCAGTCCTGCCCGTTTTGCCTGTGTGACACCATGAACTGCATGTGTGGCAGTCCAGTCAGGACAAACAGTGCTTAAATTTTATATAACAAACATCCTAAACCTATTCCAAACAGTTCCCCTCTGTGACCATAGGTGGGAAGAATCCAGTTTGGAGATAAGTTGAGTCCACACTTAAGCTTTGAAAACTTCCTGCCTGAGGTTGAGGCATAAGAAGGGACAGGCAGAGAGAGTCAAGATGTGCAAAGCATTGGTCTCAACATCTCACCTCCCTCTTTAGCCTCCTACACACCCTATAGAAGTTTACATTGAGATTAAGAGTATTGCTCAGCTCCTCCCTGTTCCCACCTCCCCCTGCCTCCTGCACTGGCTGTAGTCACACCATCCCTTGCAGAGACTTTGAAAATCTTCCAGTCATAATAAGAGAGGAATGAATTTTTCATTGCCCAGCACAGGAGCAGAGGAAGCACTGCTGACTGCCTCTGTGGGCCATGCATGCCCTGCTCTCATTAGTTACAGCAGAAATTCCACCCTGCTGAAGTCACCAGGAGTTTTGACAAATGACTGTGCTACATGGCTAATATCTCAGCATTTCCAAACTAGGAGAAACAGCAATTTCTAGTATAGAGGAGATTATCTCACAGATGGATTAAGACATGTGAGTAAAACCCCCTGGATACTCCAGGTTGGAGAGGCTGGCAAAGTGTGTTCCACAATACATGAACAAGAGCCCACAGAGACCACTCGTGGCCTATTGCCCATGAAGTGTCTTCACAAGACTTGCAGAAGCTCCTGAGAGAAGGTGGATCCTGACACGATGGTCTGCAAAGATTGTTAGTACTTCCCCACAGTTGTCCTTACAGCAACATTTGTAATAAAATTTCTTTGAATTCTTTATTGTCTGTGCTTCTTTCAAAGGTGAATTTCTGTCTTAAAGGTCCTCAGTCCTGTGTGGTCACCATTTTCCTATCCCGTGTATTTTGGAGACACCAGACACTTTAAAACACTGGGAAACATGGTGAATTTTTATGGAACATTCTTCTTGTCTGCAAGCACTCAACTACTTAAAAGAAAATGTATTTTTCAAATGTGTGCAGCACTGATTTGGCATCTTTATGTTAAAATTAACTAATTTTATGGTGTTACCTTCTGGCTGCTGCTCATGACATAGAGTTTGCAGTTATAGCCCATTATAAAGGGAAGGGCTGCAAGAGGGTGTTAACAGCCTATTTAGGATATAAAGCATTGTGCAGCACACAGATTTAAATTCAGGTGCAGTATAAGGTCAGCCTTGAATTGTATGTATAATATGTTTGTCAGGCACCCCATGTGTAAAACTGACAGCTCTAACCTAGTTGCCACAGGCTGTTTTATACAGTTGGGAATATTATGTCTCTTTGACTTCAGTGATGTACACTTGAAAAGAAAATTGTTTCATTTTGAGGAAACTTGGAAAGTCAGAACCTATTGCATTAATAAAATACAACATAAACTTTCTAGTTAAAAAGGCTATTGGAAGTAGTTAGCATCAGCTCATGCCACAATTAAATGCAATACATACACATTAATAATAACAATAATAAAAGAATAATGAGGCTCACGTAGTCTGGTTTTATTCTTATATAAATTTGACACATGTAAAGTCTGGCTTTGCTCTGCTACATTGGAAACGTGAGTTGAATGCTTGGAACACTCCGGATTCCAGGGAGTGCTCAGTGCCTGGCTCTGAGAGGAGTGCCCAGAGCCAGCAGTGCTCACAGCTCTGTGCCTCCTGCAGGACCTGAACCTCACAGTTCCTGTGTGATCCTGGAAGCCGTGCTGCACCAGGAGAAGGGGCTGCTTTCCCACTGCTCACTTTAGGATACAAGCTCTTTCCCACCACCACCACCACCATCTTGCAGAGCTGCAGCGCTGGGGCCCTACCTATTCTCAGATGGTTTGGTAACAATGAAGCTGGGCTGCCCCTGTGTTATGTTTAGCCAGCTCTAACCTGGACAGAATAACCCTGCCATGGAGTGAAACATGAGCAGTCCATGGCAGAGACAATACTCCAGTGCAAATCAAGTAAACACCAGACAACTTCTCACCGAGAGCAATCGTGCCTTTCAGAAGGAAAAGGACAGTGGAATGAGATAGGGTAGCTTGGAAGGAGCATGGTGATGAAGAAATTCAGGCACACAGTAGCACTGTAACCTGCCAAAGTGATGCAATGGCTCTGGAATAGAATTGTTTCTCCATCTCCTGCCTCAGCACAAAGCCACTCTTACAGCACCTGTAACCAACCACCAGAACAAAGCAGAGGAGGGGACATTGCACAGCAACTGCAGCAACGACAAAAGTGGAGGCTCTGACAGGACAAGGACTGACCAGTATTTGGTCACCACCTCTTTGTTGTGGCACACAGCTTTCTTCCAGAGAACAGCACTGTTTCCAATCACTTCTCCCTCACTTTCTCAGAAAAAAATGGATGATGATTTATCAGGCCATTGCACACTGATCTAAAAAAGTCCCGCTCTTCACAGAAAGGTTTGAAGGCACAAAAGTTTTTTATGAGCTCTCCTGGGAGGCAGTTCCTCAACTGGTGTAAAACAACCCTCAGTAATGTCAAATGGAAATAGGCCAATTTATATTGCCCAAGGATTTGGTAACTTTATGTCTTATATAAGTGTTCCCGATACCTTTCAGTCACCTCTCTAAAAGGTACAATTTAGATTGAATATTTATCATCCTTCTCTATTTCTTATCTTCACTTTAAATTGGAAAAGAAAATAAGAAGCTGTCTGCAGAGTAATCAGTTGCTATAGTAAACATTACTTTAGCATACAATGCAGTACTTATCTCAGTTCTCTTTAATTAAATCTGTGGTATATGCTGTCATTTGCCTATACAGAGCAAGTGTTCTTCTCACCAACCTGAAACTTAATTTCACTAAATAACTTTAAGGTTTTAGAACAAATTAGGAAAGAGGCTAAATTAGCCTGATTTTCCTCATTTCCCACGTCACTCATATGTGCAGAATGTGCGTTACTGCTCTGAACTAGCAAACTTCAGCACCCAGTCGTAATGATGGAAAAATACTTACACTGTGGACGAAAAGGCATTTTTACAGGCCTTATTTATCTTCTAATGATAATGGATGTTCCAAGCCTAGAGTTTAACTGATGATATGAATTTTTAAGTTGGGAGGACTGCGTGCAGGCACTGTCACTATTGAAGGGCCAAAGGGTGAACATACAAAATAGACATGAAACTCATGATTTCAAGCATTTATGTGAAGGAATGTTTGGGTCTGAATTGCTAATGTGTGCATATATATAAAACAAGTTTTGGTGTTGAAGTTATACTTCATTTGTTCAGCTGGTCCAAACCCCTAAAAGATCCTTCTACATCAGAGAAAATGGTCAAGGTTATGTCAGCCAAGTGTCTTGCCCTACAGTCTGGAGAGAAAGGCATTATGCTGTCCTGTGAAAGACTCCAGGAAAAAAGAAATCAAAGGCAAGTTTTCCTACCACTGAGAAAGCAACTACAAAGAGATTTTAGCTGAAGACTCCAGCTATTAAACCAAGGCATCGCTTAGGAGGCAGCAGTACCTAACACGTGTCTTCAGTGAAGTCTTTGTGGCCCAGGTCAGAGCCCCAGCTCCAGCAGAGCAGTGCTGGGCTCAGCTGCACAGCCCAGGAGCTGCCTGCAGTGGCTGGGAGTGACTGGTGTCTGCAGCCATCATCCACAGAGCTTTAGAACCCCACTCTACACCCAGGTATTGAGCCCTTGGCTCAATAAGACACGGTTAGAGAATCACAGAACATCCTGAGCTGGAAGGAACCCACCAGGATCATCAAAGTCTGCACAGACCAGCCCCAAGAATCAGAGCCTGGGCCTGAAGCACAGATACTTGAAGCACAGTTTGCTTCTGAGGCTCCAAACACTGTGTTACACCTTGAATGATCCAAAATTGAACTACTGAAAGCAATAAGAACATAGCACTGGCTGCAGAATATTGCCTGAATTTTTGTCAGTACACTTTGCAGAGATTATGTTTTTCTTCTGGTTTAACACTTGTACCAGTTCAGTCACTCTGCAGAGTGAGTGCATATCCTGGGTACAGAGCCGTGGGACTCTGTGCTGTGTCACAGCTCTGTGCTGGGGCCCATGGGCACTGAGCTCATTTCCCTGCATCAAAACAAGGCAGCTGTAATATTACAGCACAACCTACAACCAGGCTGGAGCCAGCACAGCCTCCATGCTGCTGCTACAGCCGTGTCAGTTCAATTCTTTACGCTTTCTTCACCAGCAAAGTCTCATCTTCCCAGTCTAATTGTATCAGCTAATAACCAGTAACAGTGTCAGCAATGGAAAATCTATGGAAAGTCAGAGGAACAAATTGGAACGATGAAACAGCAGTTCCCATTCCTGATCTTTAGTTACTTACTCTGAAAGTTGCAAAAAAGATTTTCATCTCAGCTACAGTACTTCTTTTTCAGTGCCAGAATCCCAGCTTTGCACACTGGAAATGGTGATCAGTAGCTGTCTGTTCATACTGTCACTTGATTATTGTCCGAATTATCCTTACACATATTTTCTTCAGTAGTTAGGATATCACAATAATCTGGAAAAATCTTAACAAAAGGTTTAGACTATCCTCACACTATTCATTCTTTGCTACAGAAGGTGAAAAACTATATGAGCTATTTCATAAAAAGATATTTAATTGTAAACTGTATTGCACACATAAAAATGTGTTCTCCAGCTTCCAAAATTATTCTCCAATCATGTTTAACAATATTCCCTATCATATTTACTTAGGCATTATATTAAACTAATAAATTTGTTGTTGAAATATTGCGTAATGAAAAAGGAAATATGTTTATTTTTCTAATAAGTTCCATGTTTTTTAATCAGTTCAATGTGAATTCAATACAGCCAATCTTTTCTTGGTACTGCTTCCCTTATTGAAATCAATTCTTCAAAAGGGAAGGCAATGAAGAAAAAAACGAGAACGTAAATCTCTGAGTTACAGTCAATGGAAAAAATCATAGAATCACAGAATGATTTGGGTTGGAAAGGACCTTAGAGATCATCTTGTTCCAAGCCCCCCTGCCATGGGCAGGGACACCTTCCACTAGACAAGGCTGCTCAGAGCCCCATCCAACCTGGCCTTGGACATTTCCAGGGATGGGGATCCCACAGTCCCCTTCCATTTTCGAGGAACTGACTGCCTGGGAGTTCTGCCTTTGCATTTGTGCAGGGGTAGAAGCTGTCTCCTACGCAAAGCACTCCGAAGTGATGTGTCCTTGGTCCTCCTGAGTACAATTCCGAGTCCAGCCCATTATCAAACCTGGCTTCTGCTTTTAGCACAACAAACCACACAGCTTCCCTCTGCATTTGAAAACTGGTGCTCAGTGGCTGCTTTAAGCACTTTGGATGATTTCTTTGTCCCCATGGTAGTATCATAAGTAGATGAAAACTTCTTCCCTCAGTTCTTAATCGAAACACCATGAATTCTGGGACTTCCCTTTGTGATGGAATAAAAAACCTTATAAAGAGTGTCAAACAATATACAGAAGAAGTAACCAGCTTTCAGAGTTCCTTATTTTTGGAATAAACAGTCCATTTAGCATGATGATGATGCACTGCAAATTTCAAAGACCAAATAATGAGAGATCCTGTCAGCTGAGTGCAGGACTCGGTGCAGTGCCTATTGAACCCTGAGTGATGGGAGAAGTTGTGCTGCCAGACTTCACTGTCCGGCACTTGCGTCCCCTTTATTTTTACAGAACAAATTGCAGATAGCCACAACTACTGTTGTAAAGATAATCCCACACCACAGCCAAGAAATTCAAGTGGGAATTCTCTGTGAGGTGGCATCAAGCACTGTGATTGATGCTTTAGACAGGCAAGGAAACAAATTTTCTGGGAAAACATGACAGTCTAGATTGCCACAGGACTCATTCTGGGCGCTTTTGACTTTGTCCATGTGCATGGCCAGTTTCATACTCTACCATGTAACTCTGTGGCAGAAGGAAATTTTATTCAATCCATTGGCCAATTATTGTATACAATTGCAGATTCAGGATCTTGTCATTTTGTCATTTTGGAAATATCCTGTTTGATAGTTTATTTTTAAATGTCCTCAAAAGGAAAATAATTGCATGCGTAGGAATTTAAAAAGCAAGAGTTATCTAAAGAAAGTGGCTTACCTTGTGATAAACTATTCTGTCAACACTTGAGCTGAACTTCATAATTCTTCATTCCTGTGAAGGACATAATATTCTGGATCACTTTCAGACAGGAATTTTTTTTCATTTTTTATTTTAAGAGCAGAGCAAAGTTAGGATTTTCTTTTCTACACAAGAGATCTGCCTTCTCATCCTCTTCTCAGTGCCCGGATCTCAAACACCATTTGGTGATTTACAACATCAGTTTCTCATATGCCATTTCCACCAGAGAAAGGACATTAGCCCTTGTCTGTTCTTCACATTAAGAAAACAGGAGTATCAAATGGACTGGATGCATCACAAGCTTCATGGCTCAGGTACGAGCATCAGAGGGGTAATGTGTAGGATCTGCATGTCTCCAGAGCTGTAGGATACTGAGTGCAAGCCTTGTGCTCCTGTCTGCCTCTTTTGCTCATCGAGTATGGGATGTAGCAGAACAGCACTGATTCTCCTTCGACCCTCCCTTCATTTCCTACGGACTCAGCCTGTTCCAAATCACCCACAAAATGCAGCTCCAGCAGCAGAAACTTCATAGGTGTCAAATCCAAAGCAAGAGATAACAGAATTAGCTACATCAGCTTTACACAGATGGAGATTCCCTCTAGCACAAGGTGTATTCTCCAGGTGTCAATCTGGCCAGTTAAGTTCATTTTGCACTGACTGAACTTAATGGGCTGTAAAATCTCTTTCACTATAAGCAATTCTTATTCAAACCAGAAGCTAAAATAATTTGTTCTCTCTTTTTGAAGCCAAAACCAAAAGTCCCATGAGTTTCCTTGCAAATTGACCACACTTTTCTTTCCCTGTGCAATGCTGCCTTGTCCACTGGAGAGAATGATATCGATAATTTCTGCAAAACAGTGTAAAACTATTATAATCAACACTACTCCTGCTTCATCTCCAGGATAACACTGCAATCAGGAAAGAACATTTACGGACTTCTTCTTCCATGGAGCCCTGAATTTGTCCTCTTTTCGTTCTTCTCAAATCCATTAGCAGGCCAGGAATCAGCTATGCCAGTATGTTCCTCTAGGAGCTGCTGCTTGAAAACATTTTGAAGCCCAGAATAAAAGCCCTGGATCAAAGATGCTCGGCTGAAGCAATCTGGCTGGGGACCCACAGGAAAGAATTCCTATCACCGTGGGAAAGATAAGGTCCCTAAAACTCAATCCTAGAATTAGTTACTATCAGGCAAGAGCAAAAACCACCATGAAGACAGGGAGAACCTTCCAAGCACTGAAGGCAGCGCAGTGGGCCAGAAACATTGAGGTGCTGCAATGTTTGGCTGCTGTTTCCAATCCCCTCGGCAGGAAGGCTGCAGGTGATGGGGTGGAAATATAAAAAAAAAACCCCACACAGAAATGCAAATGCCTGTGCTTTACTGGGTTCATGGGAGTAACACAGATACTTGCCTGAAATGCTGAAATATCACCTTTAATAAAGACAGTATCCATGCAAGAGCTTGCCCTCAGAATCCCTGCTTACTGATTAGCATTCCTTTTTTTTTTGTTTGTAAAGTGTTCCAGGCATTCTCGACATTTGTGCCACGTGAAAGTTACAGCTGCACTCCCGATCTTCACTTGAAGGCATCCTCACCACTGAGAGCTTTTCTGAGAAATGGCAACCTGTCCCCTCCTCCAGAAGTGTGATTTTTGAATGGAGTGCAGGCAGATGATTTCAGCTGAATGGGTGTCTTCTAGAGGAAGACTCTTACATCTTCTTATTTTCTTTGTGTGATAGCAAAAGCCTGAGTCTATTTATTCAATTACCATGTGTTTGAGCCTACAGGCTTTGCATGCTTCTGCCTAGCTGAAATAACTCGCTCCACTGCTGCAATCTAATTGAAAGAGTTCTGTGCAGTCTCATTATGAATTATTCTGTGTTATGCTGGGAAGGCTAGAGGTGGTGAAACTAGTTATATCAGCAAAGCTGGCATCTGATTTCATTAGCTTGCACTGTAATTTCCTTACATTTGATGGGCCTCATACTACCACTCCTGCTCAGAGGAAATTTCCGTTGCCTTTGTTTCAGAGCTGTCAGCTCCACTTTGGGTGCTTATGGCTCTGTGATCTGGCACTTCATACCACAGTGAGCATCTGGCTGCCAAAATATCTCAAGCAGTCAGGGTGCAAGAAGGAGCGTGGGGATGCCATATCTTTAGGAAAACTTGTACTAGTCCAGTCAACTCTAGAATGGGAGCCGTCCATTTCAGAGCACTCTGAATTGTTACAGTTCTTTCACACCTGGCCAGTTTGCCCAGCAGAGGCACTGTCATGTCCAACAGTGCCCCACCTTAGGCCAGACCAGGAGGACTCCAGGACAATACCTCGTGCCAGGTGAGGACAGTTCTGAGGGAGAACACATGGGTCAGCGCTGGCACATGAGGAGTGACAAGGTACAAGTGTTTACAAGCGTGTCCAATGCCATCCTCTTCTAGAAACATTGACCAATGTGGAGTTTTCCAGTAGGATTTTGGGAAGTGGCCAGGCCAGTATTAGTGTCTCTGTCCCCTAGCTTTTTTTTTTTTTCTTTTTTTTTGAGCATTTATCTCAATCACTGCAGTACTCAAATAGCTGATCAACAGGTTTTGTCTCTCCACCAGTGGGAAAGCAGAGTGGAAATGGGATCCTCTGTCTCTGCCATTCACAGGAAGAAAGATGTCATATACCAATTATTAAGCTTCACCTAGATTTATGGCATGTGTTTGCCATGCAAAATGAAGACATTATCCACAAAGATTCGATGATTTATTACCTGGAGAGGTGACGCATCACTGAAGAAAAGGAAATGGTGGAGGAAAAATGAAAGAGAGTGCTAAACACAGGCAGCAGAAAGGTGGCAAAGGTTTTCTCCCTTTTCCTACAGAAATTATGCTTCTTAATCCATGCATGTCTTTTAGCTCAAGGAAAGGAATTGGAATTCACAAGGATTTCTGCAGGCAACCTCAAATTGCAGCTGGAGGTCACATTCTTCTATCAGTTTCTTATCACTGTTCTCCAGTTCAGTGCAATATTTGCAACTGTCTTTTCCTCCTTTGAAATTCTCGGAGTGTCTGCAGACAAGATATAAAGTAAACCAATATTCCCATTTCTGGAAGAGTTGTGACCTTTAGTCTGTCATTTCCTTCCCCTGCCAAGGAGCATTCCTTCATATTCCATTCACAACATTCCTTCTTCTGGAGCTTCAGAGGATGTGAGCTTGGGCTCTTCCTGTGCCAGAAGGAGCAGGCAGAGCTCCTGGGGCTGTAGACCATTAGACCATAACACCACCACTAAGAATCACATCAAGAGTCACTGTGAAACACCTCCCAACAAATCAAATTCAATCCTCTCCAACTGCTGGGATAAGAATAGCACAATTGTCCAAAATACATCACATTCTATAGGAGCTCTCCAGCTCCTTTTAAATCTTTTCTTTGGAAGTGTGCATGAAAAGATAAAGCTACTGGCACATTTAGCAGAATGTCACTCAGTTTCTTCTGTCTGCTCTTAAATGCTTTATCAACTAGTTTGATGTAGTGAAAATATCATGGTTTCAGTAAAAAATTAACTGTAAAATGTGAGTGGCTTTTAGAGAAAAGCTATAAACCAGTTGGTCATAAGCAAACTGCCTTGCTGCAGGACACGGGGCGCTTCCAATACACACCCTACAAAAAGGTGAAATGGCTGAAGCACTTGAAGGGTTTAATACAATATTTGCCATTGTTTCTACTGTAGGGGTGGAAGATACCACTATAGCTTGGGTACATTTTACGTAATGCTATATACTGTGGGCATACTACTTGAACTTGTATAAAATTTCCAGGTATCCTTGGATTAATCAGCTTTTTATTTATGTTTTACTGTGGAGTTTTATGGCAGCAAATTCTCCTGTAACACATAGTAAAACTGAGCTGGCCAAGCAACCATGATTTCCCAGAGAAATACATCCTAGTGGGGTATAAATTACTGAGTGATCTTGAGGAGGAAGGTGTAATTACATACACAATGCAATATTTCCAATGAAATTTCAGAGCAGGCTTGAAAAAATGAATTTTCCAGGCATCATCGAGTTCACAATGTGGAAGAATGAATGTGAAAAAGAAATCAAGAGAGAGCTCCACAGAAAAATAAAACAAAATAAATAAGATCCAGCATTCACATCTGTACATCACTAAAGAAATAAGTGCATCCGGTCAGGTCAGGTGGAATGCAGTTGAAAATACACCTGAGAAGAGCCACCCAGCTCAGTCATTACAGGAAAGGTGACAGAAGTATTTCTTTAAGACAAAAATGTCTTTGCTCCGGAGTCCCTTGCAAGCAAAAAGGATCAGAAACATCCCCCCACACCGTGTGGACAAGGGAGTGAGAAATGAAGCTGAGCAATCTCTGAAACAGTTCTGTGAGGGAGCTGTAAGTCACATCATAAGGTGAAAGGAAACTGAAGCAGAGTCTGTGACAAACCTACGGGACTGGCAGCATTTGTTAGATAAATGGAAGCAAGTGACAATAGACAACAAGCCAGGCTGTCTGGGCAAAGACTTTGTAGTTGTGAATTTTCAGGTGACAGAAAAACACACCAAGGTTTTAAAAGGCTTTTGTTCCTAGAACCACTGACATGTCACTAGGGGATGTCAGCAAATAAAGAAATAACACTTTTTTTACTGCAAAAAGATACATCGTGCAAAAGAAGGACAAGAAGGTTGCTATGAATATTCAGTCACTGCCTTACCTAACATTTCTGAGGCGTTGGCAATTGACCATTTCTATCTTGTTTTAGTGCCCCAAATGCATTGTGGGCACAGAACTGCGGGAAACAGGTTTTACAAAGAATAATATTCGGAGAGCCAGAAGGCCTGTTGGTCTGAGACAACCTCCTATGACTTCACTTGAAGAGCGACACCGGGGTAACATGCCTAAGATGCAGCTCTCCTCCTAAATTCATTGATTCCAGAAGTGCCAGAAAACGGTCCTTGAATAACATCTATGAGGAATGAAATGTTGGCAGTTCACAGCCCTTTCCAGAGTAGAAGCTCCCAGTTAAACACTGCATTAATTTAGTGTTCACCAAGAGTTATCTCCTTAGCTCCAATCAAATCAGCTATATGCTCTATATTAGTTGTAAGCTATGTTTAACTAAAGGGTGCAACAAAGGTGAATAGGGTGCGGTTTTCTTTCTATTTTTGTGGATTACACAACTATCATCTATGGCTATTTACTCTAGCCAGGGTAGATCTGGCCTGCTGCTTCTAACATGAAATTCTATACTATCCTCTCCCCCAGAGAATACGAAAAACCTCTGTGAAATTAAAATCTTGATGCTGTATCATAAAACCAGACATAATGAGACAAGCACCAGCTATGCTTTGTCAGCTGATGTCAGGGTCTGAAACAGAAGTTGAATATTCCTGAATGAGGCCCATGTGCTTCATTCCAGAGAGACTTCTTGCTATATGGCGAGGCACTGATAGCAGTACCATCAACACAACTAAAATCAGAACCCAGCAGAATATTGATCTGCAGGATCTGAAAGCACTCTTAAGAGCCCTGGCCACCTTAATATCAAGCAGGAGAAAACTACAAAATATGTCCATTGCTCCTTAGTACATCTTGCTATCGAATTTTTCCACATCTCAGAAACTTTTTACTGAGCTTATATAGCTTATTGTGGGAGTAATAGAATGAGTGAATAAAATAAAAGTATTCTATCTTCTGTGTCATTGAAATGCAATCAGATTTGCTCAAAGAAAAAGTGCCACACCATCCCCATCCTCAGTGTTAACATTCAGGACTTTCTCCCAGGTTTGCTTATCTGATAAAAAGCCTCTCCACCTGGAGCCTGATATTAATGCATAAATACCAGAAATGTGTCTAGAAAAGTTCACACTATTCAACTAAAAAAACATTAAACAGAACATGAAGGGAGGATAAAACCCTTTCAGGTTAAAATATGATTTCTGTATTTCCTTTGGAAAGAATAACAACAGACCACAGTCTCAAGGGAAATTGTAAATTCCCCAAGGAACAAACAAAATAGTTGCAAACTTTAGAGATTTAAGATATTTGAATAACATGGTTTTGCAAATTAAATATTCAGAACTCTGCTGTTTATTTAGGCCTCAATATTGGAATGATGTCAGAACTGCAGCATGGAGATAAACAAGCAATGAACTGGAGACCTCTGGTCCTAAATATATCAGCTCCTTCTGCTTGAGTTTAACGACCAGCCCTGCAGCTAAAAGCGGTAACAGCACATCATCTGTGGATTGGGACCTCGGAGGATAGGAAAAGGCACTGACTGCTGGCCAATAAACACTTAATCATGTCCATCCACCTCTCCCAGGGCTTTTCTCTGCCGTCCATCACGGCACCATCCGAGTGCCTTCATGGAAAATCAATAGCAGTGCTGAAATCCCTGGAGGATGGCACAGAAACTCCAGCACGTTTCCTCTGCTGGGTGTTTGCATAGCCACAGAGCCACAGCCTTTGATTTTAATGAGACTGTTCATGAGTACTGTGTTAAGGAAACTTCCTGTCATCATACAAGCATTAAACCATTCCTCCAAATAATGGTGCTAACAAAAAGGACCAGACTCAGATACTACATCCTACAGTTCAATTTGAACATTTGATTAACAAATGATTTTGTTGTTTACCCATCAGCTGCACCCCTTCCCTCATTTAAAGAAAAGGAATAGACAAACCCACAAACATTGTCAGGAAGGGCTGCCTCATTTCATAGAGGAAGCAGTTTACTGTCTCCCCCATTCACCGCCCTTGTCAGTGCCAGTCCTGTATTATTGTAGCTCAATGATGTTACCATCATCTTCCATCTTCTGTCATGCTGCTGCCTGCACTCCATTTTTCAGCACACTCAACACATCAGATCAGTTAGGAATAGATGTATTTACATAATCATATTCATTCAGTTCCATTTACTAGCCCATGCAAGACTGAGGTTCAGTTGTGGTAACTCCAAAACAGATAATATTTTAAACACCATTCTGATTTTCTCCAGGATAAAACAAGTAAAATATTGTTTCATTTCTCTGATTCTCCAAGTTTTAGTCGATTCCTTAGGAAATCGATAGAAATGCACCTCAGAAAGAAAGCAGGCAAATAAATAGGCCCAGAAGTTTGTACATAAAGCTCCCTCTCTTCTCAGTTCACTGAGAGGTGGCAGCAAAGTGCTCCTTTCCTCAGTTTCAGAGCTGCCACAGTTTCAAACAAGTATGTCGTGAGCACATGAGCTAAATATCCTTTCAGATGGATGACTGAAAGCCTCATTAACAATGGCAGATTTTCTACAAGGGGTAGGATTTGTCTCTTTCTATTGCCACATTCAAGGAGCAAATAAACACAACCGCTGATCAAAAGCCCCCATGAGCCGCCCATGACTGGGATGCTGAGGGCAGGCCAAGGTCAGTGCTAAGGTACCCAGAGGAGAATTGTGCAGCACCACAGGAGCTGCCTTTCACACTCTGACCTGTAAAACAAGGTTTAGTGTAGCGATGGGCTGGCCAGTGACTCACTCCGGACCTAGGAAGAATCACCACAAACCCAACAAGGCTCTGAATATTTTCCATACGTGCTACCATATACTGATACTTATATAAGAGAACTGCAGTGGGAGAAAGGAAAAGGAATCCAAGCTTCCTACTGCCCACTTTGAAAACACACCAACCCAGAAAGTTGAACAAAAGTAATTTCTCCAATTCCACCTGAATGTACAGTAAAGAATTGAAGTAACAGTTCTTTGAATACAGAAGTATTTTCTTAATATGTTTGTTTTTTGGGTTTTTTTAATATAAAGGATTTGATTGTTGCTTTCTTGTCATCCTGACTAAAAATATACTGGACTTAATTGCTAAAGACCTCAGGAAGGAAAAAAAGTAATGGAATGTCAGTATATTGCTATGAATCTTAGATTTTCACTAACAATAAAGTGCAACAAGTGTGCTACTAAGGCAATAAAAAGCTCATAGCTGAAGGGACCAAAAGAATATCCTGTGAACAGCTACCATTATACACATTATTTCAAGAACAATCTAGTGAAGTCTAATTGGTTGAATAATATTAGGAGATTGAACAGCAACTACTTTAAACTCGCTGTCTCCAAGCAAAAAGTCCATGTTTGCAATAAACCTTAGAGCAAAGGCTCTCAAACGTGGCTCTGGAGCTTTCAGGCCACTTCATCAAACCGTTCCAAGAGCCAAGATCTTCATCTCTCAGGGATCCCCCTCAGCTCTCAGCACAGAGCCAGTCCTTCTGCTGTCCTCTCTGTCCTCCTGCTGAAGTCAAAGGATACTGGGGAAAAAAAAGGCTTGAAGCTGCTCCCACTGCAGCATCAGCACAGGCAGCTGGGATTTGCATGCAGGCTGGGTTTGGACAGCCCACAAAGGCTGCAGGTGTGGACACAAAGTGCTTTCTGAGCAGCTGGTGCTCCTGGGCTGGGCACTTCTGTTACCCAGCAGAGACAACAATGTTCTTCACTGCTGTGCTGAAGCAGAGAGAAGCTTTTTCTTAGCACTCTTTTCATTCATTAAAATGGATCTTTCCAATGAATTATTGGATGGGAATTGAAGTCTTACACCTCATAGATTTGGTTTTGCTTGTTTTACGGCATGTGCAACTGTCTGGGCATCATTTCTCTAACAAAATATTTTATAGGTTTCTATTACAGCTGTTTCCTGAATACTTGCAAGGGCACCTGACAGGTTACATTTTCATTTCCTGGGCACACAGGAATGCTGGGTATGGGTGGAGGAATCTTTACTGGGTTTGTCTCTTAAAATTGCCACTAGCCTATAGCAGTATTTTCTCACCCTCCTCTTCCCTCCCTTTGGGCAAAATGGTACCTCAAGGGCTCCTAGTTTTATGCAATGCTCTCTAAGCCTCCTCTTCCCCAACTCCACATCCCAAAATAGAGAGCTACATCTTGCCCCTATTTTTGTCTCTTCCTAAAAAGTTTTTTGAAATTTTTTACTTTGCAGTATGTTTCCAAACTGCAGAAAGAATGACAGAAAATAGTAAAAACTTTACAGCATATCCCCTTCTCCCCCACTTCACACCCTATAATCTCTACAATTAGAAAGAAATTGTATTGCTTCTTGTTTTTCTCAGGCTTTCTAGAATAATTCAACTTTCAAGCAAAGAACATATCTGGAAATATATTTATGTCCTAAACATAGAAATAAAAATGTTCTAATGAAAGTTAAGTTGCACTTTTACCTACAGCATTTCCTACTGTGAAGGTTACTGTTTAAAAAGTCTGATTATAATGCACCATCTGCTTGGCTTCTTTGCACTTGCTTTATTCTTTATTGTGTGCTGTAATTAATGAGGCTTTCTGCATTATTACCATAATAGCTGATGTTTTTCTTTATAAATGAGAAGCAATAGTTCCCTGATGAAAATTTCAGCTCACTTCAACAAATGAGAGGAATTGCCTTAAGACTGGATGGTTGCTCGGGTCTCACAGCAGTAGCAGAAATCTCAGCAATGCTGCAGCCACAGTGCTTTGAAACAGTGACCATGAAGTGATGGATGAAGTTAGGATGGCAACCAGGTCTGCAAAGGACAATTGTCATATGTGACTACTGTACACTTTAGCAGATTAGAAAAGAAATGAGAGAAAATAATTTAATATCAAATCTTTCTGTGAGTTTTCACTTCATCTTTGTTCTATGGCTATGAAGTACATCACAAAGATAAGGACATGCTGTTGATGCCTTTTGACCAGGAGGACAATTTCTGTGTGCCCCTGCTGCCTCCTTTGTGTTTTTTTTCTTTAAGTTGCAGATCATCTTATCTTCGTGGAGAATGATGGAGTTTTTTAGATATACAAACGCAGCATTCTTCACAAAACAAGAAGCAATTGCATGACAAACAGGCCCTCTGGTCCCTCTGGTTTGGTTCCACACGGACAAGGGAGCAAAATGCCACACAATATGAACCAATCCCTGGCTGTCAGTTCCCAGATCAGCAGGATGTCCTAAAAGGTCCTCTTTGTGGATTTTGACTTTGTCTCTTTTCTTCAACTTTCAATAAACACCTCTCAGTCTGCAGACCACAGCTGTACCTATAAGAGTTTTGAACTAGCCATTTAGTATTGGCTAAAGCCTAAGAGACAATCAGCTGAGGCTGAAGTGACCTCTGATAGTTACCTTTCAAACACTTCATAGCCTGCCTTCAAAAACACATTTCTCCATCTGCTCATCAAGAAAAATGATTTCTGATGATGGTCTGTACTCACCGTTCATTCAGGAGTGATTTTCTCATTTGGGTGAAATTTTATGGAGCTGATTTTCACTCTCTCAATCTCTCTCAGGTTATTAAGACAGACCTGTTCAGTCTGACAGCACAAATGCAATAGGGCATGACTGGGCTACATTAACAATTCTATGCAACTTGATCTGTGCTATATGCAATTAATCTGCACATGCAGGTTAGAAATTCCTGGAGTACTGGATATACTGAAACTTCCTCACCATTTTGAATAAACTGGAGGAAACCTGAGGAACCAGGAAGGAAAGTATTGCAAAATTCCTAATGGCACAAAAACCAGCAGAAGAAAGATCTTAAATAATATTTAGCATATATTTTAATATATCAGTAAAGGTTTCCACTAAAAAAAATATATACATACACACACACACACACACACATACCTACACACACCTGTATGTACAGGTATCTCCTGTGCTTTAATGATGCAAGAGATATTTGACTCATCACTTCCCCTGGCCTCAAAAGAATGAGACCCTTCTGCAGGACATAGTGGTGACAAGTCTGCGTTAGGCACAGTGCCACTGCTGAAGTCTGTGCTTCTGAGGTAAGACAGCATGGACTGAACTGCTGCTTCCAATGAGAGGGTAAAATAAAAAGTCATTGCTGTTCTCCAGGAACTCTGGATAAGAGATTAATCCCTTCTCAAGACATTCATTGTCTGCCTATTGTCTGGGGCTCATA
The DNA here is from genome assembly GCA_013400735.1 of Pomatostomus ruficeps. NCBI lineage: Eukaryota > Metazoa > Chordata > Aves > Passeriformes > Timaliidae > Pomatostomus > Pomatostomus ruficeps. The sequence continues at coordinate 106,886 of VYZT01040156.1, forward strand.
TTTTTATGCTGTATCACAAGATCATTCTTAGCATTAGAGGTAAGTGATTAATTCATAACAATTACTGCCTAATACAGTCTTCTCTTCTTCACAGATGACGGATGTATTTTGCAAATTCCTCAGTTATTTGTTGTTCTGAAGTAATGAATTAATTGCAATAATTCTCTGTTCTATAGCGTGGCAATAGTCGTGTTTTCAGTTGAAACATGGCATGTGTCATACCAGGCATACATTATTGTTTTTCTTTCCTGACTGGCAATATTAGATGCAATTATTGAATGAAACATGCACAAACTCTTACATAGATATAAATTTAATTGGAATTTGGGGGAGTATTCATTGGCAATATTAAAATTCTTTAAATTCTTTCAGTTATAAATAACACTTCATGACTTGAGCATTCCTACGTTATGCACTCACATTAATGTCTGAAGGATGATGAGCAGTGAAGTTCACTCCTTTGTAGAGAACTGAACCATGGGCCACAGACACAGAGTTCCCAGAAGCCAGCAGACATAAGAAAGTTTACTCTCAGCATTTATCCCTTCAAACTCTCTTATTTGTCATGAATCCTACTCTGAATTCCATCAAGTAAGCCACATATAGCCTTGAGTAACAAAGGGATTCATTTCACTATATAGCTTGACACTCATTATATACATTAAACGTCTAAGAAAGCTAAATCCAAAGTGAATAAATAGTGATTTGCTGAGAATACTACACTTAAGATGCATGTTCCCTCAAACATAAAATCATCACAGCCATTAAATGAGCTGTCTATGTAGATTTTCTGTTGTTTCCCTGCATTTTTATTACAGTACACATTTTGATCCTAAATGACTCTCAAAACAAATCACATACCTCCAATGACAGTTGTTGTTAATGAATTTGTCTTCATTGGTTTTCTAAAGAAAACTCAGCATTTTCTGAGGCACAGACTGGTAGCATAAAAACACCTCTTGGGGTAGAATTTTTACTGTAGACTTGATTGTGTGCACTAAACCATTCCCAACGTTCCTAGAGAAACAAAATCATCAAAGCACACTTATTAAGGCCAAACAACACACATAGCAGAAGCTACACCTGACAGTGCTAAATTTAACAGCTAAGCTTGCAAACGCTACTTTACTGAATCAGATGGATACTAGAACTTGTTGCTTGGAGAAATTTTATTCCCACTTCTTTTGCGAGGCAGAATGCAAAAGAAGAATTGTTTTAGGCTCTGCTACAGCCAAACTGATGGCTAAACCATTCCCAAATTGATCTGTACAACAAATGCACATTAATTATAAATATGGTAATTCCTACATACTTTCATAGAAGCTGTTAAGGAATAGGCCATGGGGAAGTTCTTTTTGATTCCTCCTAGCTCTACCAATAGGAAAAAGCTTTATATTATTATTTCCCAAAGCATGAAAAAACCTGTAGTGTATCTGTGTACACACACATGAGATTTGAAGGTGAGATAATCTGTGTATGTCCATATCCAAGAGTTTATAAAGATAGTTAGCTATATGTATATTTTTTATTACAGATTGTAACAATCTTCATAAGCAAAACATTTTGGAGTTATTCTGCTTACAGGCTAAAGAAAGTTTTACAGAAATGAAGTTAATAAATGATACGGCTTCTTTTACTGAATAAAATGCTTCTATATAAAAAGCAACCATGAAGCTTTACCCTCCCTACTCATCTGTTCATATAGATACTGTCCCCTGAGGACACAGACTTTGCTCTTTGCTCATTTTCTCTTTGAATTTCCATAAAATTTGCAAACACCATTCAAAGAGTAAATACTAATGCAGGTCATTTACAAACCTCTGTATATGGGAGGTGATGCTTGCAAGTGTAGAAGGAATTCTGTTAAAGTATTTAGGCTACATGGTCAGGAAACTGTTTACTGTCCACCATGGGTATGATCTGTTCTTAGTCAACTATATTTAATGTTTCCACCAGGTTCCTAAAAGCTCCCTGCATGTAATTTGAAGGGATCTCAGAAAGAGTCACTGTTTTTCCTACTCCAGGAACATACATTTTGACTCTACTTTCATTTTTGAAGAACTGAGCCATTAGCTGGTAATTGATACATTAACTATCAAAAGAGACACCTGGAAGCACCCCTTGCCAGCACCATGTGCAGGAAGATTGCTGTTTACTGGGAGTTTTATTCTAAAGGGCACAGATCATAGAACAAATCATCATAGTCTCGTCTGTGTGATTGCACTTGTAGATGTTCTCCTTCTTCTCACAGCTGGTCTGAGCACTGACCATACAATATAACAAACCAGAAAAAAACCTACAAACTTTGGCCTTCCTATATAGAGGCACTGAGATCTTTCCACAGCACTGGTGATGAAGTCTGCCTGCAGTTGTCACTGGGGACAGCCCAACTCCATCAGCTGTAACTGCTCTTGCCACCAGCTAAGGTGAAAATTCCTCCTTTATTTTACACACTTGTAAATGTCCAAATATGTTGTCTAGACAACAAAGCAGTGAGCATATGCACCAAATGCCATAGTAACTGCTGTCACCCTGCTTTATGTTATGCAGTTCAGTTTCCTCTGGTGCATTCAGGTTTTGTTACAAGCTTTTTCACACAGTGCTGCACTTCTTTGTCAGGCTCCTCCGAAAGGTTATGGTTTTTATAAACTTCCATGGTCACTGAACCACTTGCTGGTGTCCAACCAATTGTAATGAAAGTGAAACCTGCCTCCATGACAAAAGATTTTATTGAAATAGGAAAACACAGCAAGAAATCTACAAAATCCACAGAAATAGTACCCCATGACCCCAAAGTAGGTAGCATAGTAAGCTACTTTTAGATCAATACTTCATTTGGCAGAAAAATCAATTTCCCTACCTCTGCAATCCATAAAATTCATCAGGAAAAAATTACCCCTCACATATTAGCAGCCTTTTCACCTTACTGGTTTGGAAATTAATTACAATAGACAATTTCAAACCCTGTAACAGGCTGGGGCAACATGTTATAAGGTATTTTGCAACCTGTGGATTAAAATATGGATTAGATGTGATGGGAACACCTATAGCTTTCCTGATTTTCTCAGCCTCCCTTTGGGAGGGGCAAACACTGCTCTTTTAGCTACAGCCTTCAACAGTCTCAAGCAGTAATTTCAAGTCTCAAGCAGGTTTAATTCCTGAAAATGCTCACCTGTTTGCAGATACTGTGCAGGACACACAGAACCCCATATAACAAAGCTTTTTCCATCAGCATCCAAGTAATTCTCTTAGGGCAGTGACATCTTGCCTTTATTCTTCCACGTGGGAATTGCAGCCCTGTTGGGAAAGAGTTGAAGAGCTTTGCTGTGTGGCCCACGTGGAATCCACAGATTCCTGTCAGGCAGCATGGTGGACATGGAGGCTCCACATGTGACTGCCTTGGCAAACTCTTCATCTGGGAACTTCCCTGGGCACTCTAGAGCACTTGCTGATAGGAATGTTTCTAAATATAATGGCTTGCTGCTAAATATGTTTTTAAATACAATGTACAGAAGATTATTGATCTATCCAAGATTTTGTTTCATATTTAATAAATCTAATTTCTTTTTAGAATGTTTTTCTACATAGTAAACTGAATTGCTCAGCAGACACAACAGAGGCTGCAGAGGCTGTCTTTTCATTACCTCTCTTTTTTGCTGCTACTCTAACCTTCATTTCTTCCCCCAAGTAAATTTAGCTTTTTTTAAAAGACTGTTAGACATTTCTTTTCTGAATTTAGATACACTGTATTTTTTAGAGACTTCCAAGTCTTTGTGAGGCTATAGTGACATCTCATCAAAGAGGTCCAGCCTCTGAAAGGTTTTCTTCCACTGTATCCCACAGCTCAGATCTTTACACTTTTTGTATTCACAGTCCTGTATCGTCTCTGACAGAAGTTCAATAAAATTGTCTTTCTACCCTCAATATCAGGGTTCTCAGCGTTGTTGGAACTGAGTGTTATAGACCTACAGCCTATCTCTGCTGAGAAACCTGAACTCCCCTGTCTGCCTCATTATACAGCAGGCCACTGGCAAGAAGCAGCAGTAGCTCTCCTGTAAACTGGTGCATCACTTCTATTGCTTTCAGCCCATTCATTTATGTCATAGTTCCTGAAAGTTTTGTTTTTACAAAGTCAGGTGGTTAGATATCAAAAAGGTGGAGCTTTACTGTTGCTATTGCTACCCTTGGTGTTGCCTCTCTTGCTATAAATCTTTTTAAAGTTGGTTATTCCACTACTTTTTCTCTTTATTCCTACATGTTATTATTTAAAGTCTTCCCTGTTTTAGACACTTTTCACTTTTCAAGTCAAAGTTATCATGCAGTGTTAAAATGCAGCACCCTAGCTTCCCACGGCATTGAGCAGAAGATGCGAAGACTGTTTTAAGGTTTCACTTGGTTCCTTCACTCTGAGCCACACACAAGTTGCACTGGGTACAGCAGAGGTGCAGACAATTTGAAAATGCAAAGGGCAAACTGATATTTCCACACACAGCCTGGCAGTACAGCTGTACACAGAGCTCCCAGGTTTACGGCAGACGGTGCAACCAGGACCTTGGATCCTACCCAGCCACAACCACCCCATCCTGCTCCCTTCCAGGATACCTCCCAGTAGTTTAATAATGTTTTAATGAACGGAAATGTTGTGCCTGTGTGCAATGACTGAACTCAGTGACCCAGGAGGCAATTTACAATTCTAATACACTATTTTTCATTCCTTATTTTCATCCTTCTTTTTAGACCCGAACACTGTTATTTTAATCCTTTGTTACCCCTCCTCCACCCATTGGTGTATTCAGCCCTTACCATGGATTTTTCTGTTTGGTTTAACATTTGAACACAGAAAGAGAATGAGAAATAGTGAAGGACTGAGACAGCAGCACAGTCTGAGAGGTGCTTGTGCATGAGGACTCTGCAGTGACACTGTCAGACTCACCCCATGATCTTGTTTCCTGTTCCTCAGCCACCTACACTGGGACTATTTTGGTGAGTTTGCTGGAGCTTTATTACCCTCACTTGTTATTCTTGGAGATGCTGTGTGTGGTATCTTTCAAATAAATTTATTTATTATAAACTCATTCCCTATGAAACCTACGTGAATATGAAGCTCAAGTTCAGTAGTTAACATAAGAATAATCACTAGGCAATATGCAGATGAGGAAATGCCTTTCAGCCCACTGGTTCCAGTACTCTGAAATGAAACTACAACAACCCATCAAAACCCAGCTAGAGCAACACATTACAAAATAAAACAAAAATAGTGGTTTGGGAGTAATCTGCACAGATAAGAAAATGAATATACAATGCCATTGCAAAAACACTTAAAATTGTGCTTTACCTGTGATAAGATGGGTTTTTTTGTCTTTAAATGTTTTCACTTGAACACTATCAACCATTTAGCCTTAAGGATAACTTCTAAAGAGGTATAAACCTTACACAATGTTCTTTTTAAAACTTAATTGCAAAACCATTACTGGTTGTTTTGCACTAAGTAGACCACTGCTAAAAACTAAGCTACAATCTAGCCTGTTGTGCATCCTGGGGAAGACAAAACAGAAGCACCCTCAGATGCTGCATATCCATGAGAGATACAGGGAGCAATGTCTGGAAGTCCAGAAGGAATGACCTTTGAAAGCAGCCTCTCCCTCTCTCCTGTTTCATTTTGCACTTCACTTCCCTCCCCTCATTTGTGAGGATGGTGTGATGAGACTACTCCTTAGCTGTTGCCAAATTCCTGCATTTCAAGCGAGTTCCCCAACAATAATTTATAACTTGTCCCTCCTCTCACACACCAACACATCTTGTGCCTCATGATCCAAAAATTCTGGCTCTTGCTTGCTCTAATTGCTTCAGAGTCCTGTTTCATCTAAATTTTCATTGGTTTACACATACACAGAAGGAAACTGGAAATGAAGACAATGAATCTATCTTTTCTCCTCATACTTTAAAGGTCAGGTATGTTCTGCAATAAAGATACCAAAAAAAATCATGTCTTGGTGACTACTCCCCACCGCATTTGCATGGTGGTTTTCCACTAAATCTAAACAATAAAAATATAGTAAAGCAGGTTCTGCATTATTTATATTAAGCAGTGAAAATGCTCCTCATAGCATTAAATGATAGCCTTGCATGCAATTCACAGACATTACCTGAAAGCTTATATACCTGCTATATATATAAACCTAATGCAGACAGCCATAATAGTCTGTATGAATAGGGAACGCTGCGCTTCCTGAACCACAGTCATGAAACTAAAAATGAAATTATAGTTCCTCCATCATAATACCCAAGCCAGTATATAATATTCTGAAAGAACAAGCACACAGTAATACCTGGGTTCATACTGGGAACCATACATTATTGCTCAGTGCTATCAAAAAACAGCATCTCCAGATTCTTTATTGAAACATATTACATTACTTAAATTGTCATGACAAAGACAAAAGTGTTCAATTTCAGACTTTTCTAGCACCTCAGTTTTTATGAAATTGCAGATTTTTTTTCTAATAGAAGTATAATTTATTTGCTGATTAAATTCCAATAAAGGAGTTGTTCAGTCCTGATTTTTTAAAAAACACATTTGGGAGTGTAAGTTCTAAGCCTTGACAGGAGCATTCTCCTTTGTTCCCACTCACATCCTGGACTAGAAGATAGGGATTTAAGTGTTTATCCAACTATTTCATCATAAACCACTGAATAAATAATGTTCAGCATAAATAATGCCTCCATATAATGGTAACTCTGCATGCTTCAATATAGGTGAATTTAATATGAACTGTTGTAAAATTGCAAGGGTGTCTCATCCACTGCTCAATTTTAGCAATTTTTTTTTTCAAACTGTGATTGTAAATGGACAATTTGTGTGAGGTCTATTACTTGTCTATTACTCATAGGTGAATTATCCTAAGTGTGCACTAAGCAGAAACAGATAAAGAATGCACAACTGGGGCACACAGAGACTGTATCTGCAAAGACCAGGCCATCTGACTGTTGAGTTTGCTTCAGATTGATACACCTGTGTCCGCACCAGTCCCTAAGTCACTCCTGATGGATGGAACAATTTTCACAAATCCAGCTTCTGGAATGCACTTTCATGAAACCTCTTCTCAGACTGGAAACTCATGTTAGATTTTCAGTCCATCTGATGGACATAAAGCTACCAGGGCTCTGCTCTTCTGCTCCATCCCGCAAGTGAGCCTGTCTCAGGTGTCTCAGGTTTGGCATTAACTAAGAGGTTTCACAGATTCATTTAGGTTGGAACAGATCATTGAGATATTCAAGTCCAACCTGTGCCCAGTCACCACATTGTTAAATAGACCACAGCACCAAGTGCCACATCCAGTCCTTTGTTAAAAACCTCCAGGGATGGCAACTCCTGGGCAGCTGATTCTAATGCTTGACAACTCTTTCTGTGAAAAAATTCCTCCTCATGTTCAACCTGACATTGACACATTTCACCTGTAAATGAAGAACAGGGGCGTTTTGTGGAGTTCAGATTAAAGGGCCTATAAAGAATCAGCTGGATCCCAGCAGGCCTTAGTAGGGTTTATTGGATTGGATTAATTTGATATTTCCTATTAAACTCCAAAAGACCTTTCAGTCATGAAAAAAAAGGCAGAAGGCGAGACAGCCTCCAGCAGCTCAAGGCTGTCACCCCACACTTCCCAGCCCCGCACTCATTGCTGCCTGCATCGTTCCCCGGCGCTGCCTTCTCCAGAGCCCTTTCCTGCTCCTGTCACCGCACTGCGCCCCAGGCCCAAACCCGGCCGTGCTGGGCACAGTCCCCTCAAACACACGTTCATGGGATCACAGAACGGGTCCGGCTGGAAGGGACCACAGTGGCTCCTCTGGTCCAACCTCCTTGCTCCGGCAGAGCCATCCCAGAGCACAGGGCACAGGATTGTGTCCTGACAGCTCTGGAATATCCGCAGTGAGGGAGACTCCACAGCCTCTCTGGGCAATCTGCTCCCGTGGTCGGTTACTGCACAGCGAAGAAGTTCTTCTTCATGTTCAGGCAGAACTTCCTGAACATCAGTTTCTGTCCATTGTCTCTTGTCCTATCCCTGGGCACCACCACGGAGCAGAGCCCGGTCCATCTTCTTGAAACCAAGACTTTAGACACTCGTACACGTTCACGGAGTCCCCTCTCAGTCGTCTGTTCTCGGGGCTGAACAGGCGCAATCCCTCGGCTTTTCCTGCCAGGGAGATAACGCACCTTCCCGCACTGGGGCCCGCACCCTTCCCCACGGTTCCGACCCCGGCACCCGGCCCCTCCGCGCCCCTCACGGCCCCTCACGGGCGCACCGGCCCGGCCCGGCCCCTCTCCGCCTCCGCCGGGGCTTCCGCCGGGGGCGCGGGGCAGGGCGGGGACAGCGCTAAGATGGCGGCTCCCCTGGCCGGGCAGGCGGGGGCCGTGCTGCGGGACCTGG
>VYZT01040159.1:0-34578 GCA_013400735.1 Pomatostomus ruficeps
GGCCTGACCCGTGCTACAGTGTGTCATCAGCTATTTTACCACATCTTAGAACACATCTGTCTGATCCTTTTTTAGGAGAGTCTACTATGATAGATCATGAACAGAGCTGCTGTAGCATGAAAACTTTTGCTATTCCTCTGGCTCCCTTCGATATACAAAGCTGCATGCCCCCGGGAGATGGGCTGGGGGAGCCTGAAGCACAAGATGTGAAGATGAGGCAGCAATGGGGATTATAATAATCACAAGGATCTTTATTTCTCTCTGGAAACATGGTTAGGACTTGTTAACTCTTTTGGGCCAGTCCCTAGAAAAATGTGGCATACCACTGTGTCTGAGCTCTCCCTGCACACACTTCATGTGTTATTTGCACATGAGGAGGAGACAGCAGATGCTGCAGAAAAGGGAATCAGTGAATATTTATTCAGATTCTGCACAGCTGCTCATCTCTACTCCTCCCCCACTCTCTTTTGTTTCTTATTCATGAGGACAGGTCTGAGTGGGGTTCTGTCTGACATGTACGTTTGGGACACAGCTGTGGCAGGAGGGTTTCTGCATTAGCAAGGAGAAATCTTGTAATTAAAAGCATTCTGACATGTAGTTCAAGAGCTGTAAAGCACAGCACATCAGCGAGGGAGCCACTTACACGGCCTGAATGGGAGAAGGGAGCAAACTGCAGACACTCCCCATAGAATGAAGTTTATTTGCATGAACCACTCATGAAATAATTACCAAGAGCAACAAAAAGCAAAGTCTGTTTGCTAATGATTCATGAGCTGGATAAAGGCTTGAATTAGTTGGATAATTTATTTGTAAAAATAATCTAGCCAGCTGTAATTAGAAGGCTGGATAGAGTGATCTAGAAAGAGAAGGCAGTCATTCCCAACAGCACATGACCTTCCAGAGGGTATTGCTGTTTTTGAACAGAAGCATTCCTAAGAGCCTATGAGCTTGCCTGGGTGCAGGGTGGATCTGGTGGAGGCCTAAGAACCAGGATGCTCTTTTTTTTTTTTTTTTCCCAAAGTGTAGGGATCCTTTCCTTTCTTGGCTTTGGCCTATTTGAGCAGTTGGTACTATTCCCGGTGGCTTTTGGGTGTAGATCAAAGCATTACTGAAATCACTTTCAAGTCAAGCAGAGAGCATTTGGAATTAGATCAGCAACTAGCTTAATTTTAAAAGAGGTTTTCTGTTGAGAAAAAAAGTTTTGGTTTTTTTTTTTTTTAAATATAGTAGGGCATTAACTTTCTTACAAGTTCTTCCATATAGTCTAGGTCTTCTCCCCAACTCCAGCTCTTACAGAGGCTGAGATAGGGATGCCCCTTGTGTGAAGCACCATCCTTCAGGGACAGCACCTCTAACCCATGATGAATATCCACAGGCCCATGTGTGATTGATCCCAGCACTGCTCGTTTAGCTTGCCAAAGCCTTGAGCTCAAATGGTTCCTTGTCTCTCAGCTGGCCTGACTGTGACACCGGCGGCAGAGGATGACAATTCTGCCTTGTCCTCAGCTTTGCTGCAGGGATGTTCCGTTCTGCGCTGGGCAGGGAGCATGGAGGTCAAAGAACTTGGCTGGGCAGCAGGAGGAGGGGAAAGGGGCCACAGGCAGGTAGGAAGCTCTTGGTGATGTCATGATACTGTGAGGAATACCCCACGTATTGCTTTGTGCAGAGCATTGTCCCATCATCCTCACAGAGCCACAAGCCAGATTTGGTACGGACCTTCCCCTCAGCACTCACCTCCAGCCACACAGACAGGCTAACAGCATGAAAATGCTCTTTGGAAGTTATCTGCCTCCCCTGAGCCAGTAAGGAGTTCCTCTCTGAGCTCTGTCTCCCTGTTTCAGCCTAGCAAGCTGTGTGACTGGACCCGCTTCTGTTCAAAAGGAAAATCCTCTGGACAGAAAACAGGCACTGGCTGACCCAAACATCAGCGCTTGTGTCAAACTCACCTCTGCTGGTCTGTAGTTTAATCATCCCTGTCTGTTTTTGTTGACCTGCTCTGAAGCCCTTGGAACAACACTTAAAGGGACCTTTCCTTGAAATTTCCTTGCAGCGAAATGTCAGAGGGACTGTTGCAGCTTTCCATTGTATGAGGAAGCAACAAAAGATAATATGCTAACCATGCCCTACGTTTTCTAAAAAAGAGCTCTCCTAAGTATCCTCCCTCTAAACTATAAGAGTATTCCCTTAAAGCAGGAGCGATGACAAAACTCTCTTTCCTGCTCATGGGGTGATGCAGTTCAAGCCAAGCCCTTCCTGACCTTCCCATTGCTGGAGTGAGCTCCATCCTGCTGCCAGGGAAGGCCAAAGCTGAGGTGGTGCTACTCAAAATAGGTTCAAAGCTTCATGTAGGGGTTAAAAGGACCTCACATGGGGAGACGTCTATTCTTAATTAGCTTTGCAAATTGGTGTAATCATTTTAAGGATTTGGAGATTAGTCCTCTAAGGTATATCTGGGAGCTACAGCAGATTTTTCATCTCTCCCAGGGAAAACTCAGCAACATTCAAAGAGAAGCAAGTCCCTTAGTTACCAAAAAGCAACTGTTTGTTGCTATCCATGTAACAGTCCTGTACAGAGGGGTTTGAGAAAAGGGTGGGTGGGAAGGGTTTCCACCAGATCAAAATAAGACTGTGAATCATCAATGTCATACTGTTGTGAAAATGTGTAAGACCACACTAAGATGTATGGCTAGACTCCCATGAAGAGCCTGGGTAGTAATCCTTCAGCACTAGTGGTTGGTATGATCTCATTTTGACAACTGGCATCACACTTCAAAGTGTTTGTGGATCAGCTGGGCAGAGTCTGGGACGAGGGTGCCAACAAAGGTCAGTAGTCAAGAAAACAAGCTGTGTGGGAAAAGACAGAGAGTACTGCCTAAGCTAGAGAAGATGACAGTGGCTGAGGAGGAGGATGTGATGCACAGTCTTCAACACATAAAAGGCCACTTCATAAAATATGTTGTTTTTTTTTTTCCTTTCATATCTGTGCTGGGGAAAGGAAAAGTAATGAACTGCAGCAAGAGGAATTTAAGGCTATAGATGCACTGAAGTAGATTGTCTTGGATGGGTGAGTTTCCATCATGGTAACGTTAGATAAATATCTGCCAGGAATAGCCCAGATATAGGTTATTCTCTTTTGGGCAGAAGATGGGTAAAATGAATGTTTGAGGTCCCTTTTAACCCATTTTTTTTACTCGTTTACATTCAATATGATAAAGCCTCCCACTAGTCACACAAAGGGGGATAGAGTTGTGGCACTGGAATGCAGGGATAAGGAATGGACATTTTTTCCAAAGATTGCTGAGCCTTGAGAAGGGAATCAGAAAGTTTCCAAGTCAGAAAACAGTATCAAAAAGGATTAATTTAATGCATTAGAATGCCAAGCAGGATGCCGTCCACACATCATTAGGAGTCAAAGCTTTTAAGATCTGCTCTACACTGGCACAGAAAACAAAATTTGCCCCAGTAGCCCGTGTAAAAGCCATAAAAATAAAATTCTCCCTCATGCCCAGTTGCAATGCACTGGCTACTGAACAAGATTTGTTTGTCACCCTCCAACCTGGTGACGGTCATCTTCCAGCACCGCTGCCAGTATGGCAGAAAGGTGCACAGCATACTTTGGGATGGAAGATTCTCCCCACAGAGCCATATGGCCACAAGCAGATAACGCTGTGAGCAGCATTCATTAACAATTTCCAAATCTGCAGCAGCTGGAGCGTGGGATCATTTAAAACATGACTGATTTACTTCCTGCAGCCTTGAAAAGGAGGGATCAGTTGGAACCCAAATGCACAACACATTTCTCTGAACTTATCAAACAGAGCCACATGCATCTCATTAGCATCACACACACACTCTCAGAAGTTACCTCTTGGGGAGGGTACTGGAGAGGCTTACAGGACAGCTGCTCGATGGAGCGTTGGCAGTAGACCAGATATCCCAGTTGCTGGGGTGGCTCCAGAAATTGAGCAGAATGGAGAAAGAGGGAAGAATATTTATAATAATTCTGATGAAAACAAAGTGTTGGGCTACTATTTTATTTGAGATGCAGCAAGAACAACAATAAAAGCTGTGAGGTAAGGACCATTCTTTAGGCAAAACTGTTCAGTGAGGGCTTGTAATGGGCTGCACTCACCTAAAAATAGCATTCAGGTTAACACAGTGTACCTTAATTTGTGGGATAGTGATCCATCTCTGTGCCCACCAGATGTTACTTCATTAATTATTGACAACAACATGGCATTTCTATAGTACTTCATAGCGTTAAGAGAATTTTATAAATAGATAGATAAAAAATTAATCCATCAATTTTGTTAGACAATTAACTAGCATCCACCGTTTTAGGCTGAGATGATGCCAAGATTTTCCTTCTTTTTAAAGCGTGCAAGAAGGGAAGGACTGAGCTTGCCAGAAAAAAGAGAGAAACGCTTTCAGTCTAAAAAATGCAGAATAATTTCTGAATGTTAAGCAATGGGGTTAAATGTTTAGAGCTTCCAAAAATTTTGGGCACTGGGATGGAATTCATCTCCCTCTCTTGATGGAATGCAGACGTTTGCATCTAGGCTCATCATTGTGGACCTCCTTTATAGTCAGCAAAAAGAAATTAACCACGTCCTTCAAGTGCCTGTACGTTGTGGCTGATCATAAAAAGAGATATTGTAGATGTCAAGGTCTGATGTAGGCGTTGCACAGCTGGGAGAGAAGAATCCTCCCCGACATCTCCTTCGAAAATCTGTCAGGAAAAATATTTTGAGCTCCAGACCCCGAGCTGCTGCAGTTTAGCTCTTTAAAGAGGATGCAGGATGGTACCTCAGGGGAAGGATGGCCAGGCAGGTGGTGGGCACAGGTCCCAGCTAGCGCAAGAATGACACTTGCTCTGCAAAGGCATTGCGTAAGGAGGGCACCTGCCAGAGGGCAGAGAAAGCTCTGCAACTCCAGTACCTCTGCGTGGGTTCTGCCTCTGAGCTGCACTGATGCAAAGAGCAAATGTCTGAGAGCCGGGTTGTGAAGGGAACTGTTGTCCGGGAATGCATGGACAGGTCTGTCCTGGCGGCTTGGTTTGTGTTTAAGCTGTGGGGACGCTGGGGCTCCTGCTGGTTGCTGTAAGCACAGTGGGTAGTGGTCACTGGCTGCTGTGTACCCTGACAGCCTGGCTCTGTGCCTTGCATGGCCTCTGTGGGCTCAGAGGGACTGAGGAAGTAACAGGAAGCTTTAATCTGAAGAGTCATTCCCGACGAATAGGAACAGTACCCAGAAACAGATTGCAGAAGTCCCTGCTCTTTTGTATCTGCAAAAGGGCATCAGAGCTGCTGATACACTGAGATATGTGACTTCTTTCAGCCATTTCTTCATAGGAAATGAACTGGTGTTTGTTTTAATGTGCAGGAACGGGAACATAGAGAGCAAGGTGCTGAGGAACAAGAGAATAGAGAGCTGATTGTGCAGGGAATACAGCATGCCCTTAAGGCTGAGAGATTTGTGTGTAAAACCAGGACCAGAATCCCCTCTCTGGACAGCAGAAGCCAGCACTCACCTGAGTATTCAGGATTTCACCTTCCCAGATGAAAGGACTGTAGAACTGTTATAGGAAACTTGATGGGAGGAGAAAGGGGAAGGAAGAACTCCCATAAACAGGGACAAAAATCCTATTTCTTCCTCCTGTTTTGAAGACCAAGACCAGAACACTTCTAACCTTAGGGACAGCAGCATACATCCCCATCAGGATTTTATAAATTTCACTAAAGATTTTCCCTGTCATTTTGTTTTAATATAATGTACAGTCACAGCAAAATGCAACAGATGTTTAAGGGAACAATACTGTTTAAGGCAAGAACAGCACTGACTATCATTATCATTATCAAGATCATACTAACAAGATAAGAAGATTTAGTTGTTATGTATTGGGAGACCAAAGACATGGCCATTATATTTTCAACTTTCTCCTATACTGGCTTTTCTGCGTTCATTTGAGTTGCCACTCTCCAAAATATTCATGTGTTATTAAAAAAATATATTCATGGAAACTTGTTAAGAGTACTCATAATGAGTTAACATATTTATAGACTTTCTAAATAATACTTAAAAATTTTAGAGTTATCTGTGCCTGTACTCCTGTGCAGTAATCCTCAATGGGGATTTCACTGGCTGTTCCCAGGCTTGGAGATGGACATGCAGCTACACAGATTTGTTGCAAAGATGGGATATATATGAGAAGGCTACAAGGTCTTTCATGATATAATGGCTATTTTTTTTCTGGTTTTCACCCCCTCCCTTCAAAAGAACTCCATATACTTTCACGTTGATGGTAATATCTTGATTGTGAATAATCTTTCACTGTTCTTGTTTGATAGTCTTCCTTTAAACCTTTATCACATTACACAGGCATAATCATAGTGACCACGAAATTTTCTTTCAAGATCACCACCAACTAGAAAACATTAGAGATGCCACTGGCCAAGCTCCTGTTACTGCTAGATTTTTTCTTCCTTCTGTAGTTGTACCTGGTTTCTAGAAGAAACACTACCCTGTTTGTCTTGTGCCACAAATGTTTGTGGCACCCTCCTGGCAGATAGAGATAATCCCTGCCCTGAGGTGCTCTTGACTGCAGTTAAGAGAATAGATAAGAAAATGCTTCAGAATTCTTAATACCTTTTCTAATTAACATTTATTCTTTTTGTTTTAGCAGCTGTACACAGCGGGCCAAATTAATCCCTGGTAAATTGTTACTAATCCCTGTATACATATTAATCTAATGTTTCCAGGCAGGCAGAGAAACTGCCTGGCCACTCTCTATCTGCACAGGTTGCTTTCAGTGGGAAGAAGCAGATCTTAAAATTTCAAAGGAGCTGCTCACCCTTTCAAGTTGAGAAACTGGCCAAACTTTTGACAGCATGCAATTTCCCCGTGAGATTTTGAGTATAGGTTGGGCTAAAATCATGTTTCTGAAGGGATGATGATACTTTTCCATTCTGATTGTAGAAAATGTGGAGAAGTAAAAAAATAAAGAACATTTCAATTTTTTGTAACCCTCCAGAAGTGTTACTTTGGGCTGCTGCTCAAATCACCTGAATCATTTTGCTCTTCCCTAGATTTTCTTTTAATAAAGACAGTTCTAGAAGTGCATTCATTATTCAGTTCCTAGCAGCAGAGCAGCTTCACAAGGCTCTCCTGGTTGCAATCATTAACGGCACTAATCAAACCTGAAGCTGAAATACCCCAAATTTATTTAAACTCAGCCTCCTGCTAGACTTCAGAATTAACTATTTGCACATCTTCTGTTGCTTTACGAGTGTTAAGACCCTCCTGCTATTGCATGATGAACTAACTAAGGGATCATAAGCAAAGAGATCAAAACAGAAATCTTAAAAGACGTTTCTTTTCTGGATGAAATGTGACCTGGGTCTACCTCTTAGCTGTTTTTCTGCCTTAGTCAAAAGTCAGTGCAGGATAAGAAGATACATAACACTGATGTGTGGCTGTACGTGCAGCACACAGGCATATACTGGGATGAAGGGGAGATTCTCCCTCATCTTGCCTGATGCAGGATTGTGACCCTTGCACTCCCTGTATGAGTTCTGGGATTATACCACACGTTACCACTAGATGTCAAACTGTGTCCCAAATCCCACAAATGCCTCCAGTGTCGAGTGATGGAGGGCCCTACATGCTGCTCCTGCTGCAGCAACCCTAGCAGAACAGATTTTAATTTTATTACGGAGGAAAATGGTTGAAAAAATGATTGAATTAAGGGGCTTTAGTTACCGCAGACACAGGGATTTCTAAAGGGGTACTTTGCCCAGAGAGGCAGGCTCAGGTGCTACTATCAGCTACTAACTGTGATTTTGTTCAAAAATGAAATCTACTTGCTCATACCATTAACAAAAAAAAATTAGTATAGATCCATAGTGGAAAAAGTTAACTTACCAGCAAGCAAGGCTATATTATTTCTTTGTTCCCTTTTGGCAAGTTTTAGTTGCTTTAAAACCAAAATTAGTAAGAAAACCTGAGGAGTCCTTAGCTTAGGACTGCAGCTCTGTGCCTCGTATATGAAGCACAGAAGTCATGATCAGCATTTGGATCAAGGACTCCCGTACATGCAACAAAACCCAGAAGAGTAGCTTTTTCCTTCAGGTAGCCTAATTTGGAAGTGATGGAGGTGCTTCCTTGCAAATGAGCTGCACACTGAAGCCCCTAATGAAGGGTGTTAACTACCAGTCCTGTGTTTCCTTCCTTAGGAAAAGCCTATGGCACTGTCACTCTGCACAGGTTCAAACTCCTATTACCATGAGCTTGATTTCTCAGATGTGTGTTTGTTTTTGTTACCTTCAGGTTTAAATTACAGCTCTTTTACCACCCAGATAGGGTTCTTTCTCAGCAGGAGGTGAAGAAATTCCCATCTAACTGAATGCTTTCTCTGTGAAAGCTGTTACGTAAAGGATGAGATCTTGCCTTTACCATGTGTTGGAAAATACAGTTTATTAGGTGTTGGCTTCTGAAAGGACATGGCTTGGGCTCTTTTTAGCCTCACCAGCATCCTTCCTGTTCCTACCAAAAATAAACACAGCAAGCTTTTCTCCTTTAGCACTTTTAAACTTTCTTGGCTTTGTCACAAGTTGTGTCACAGGATGTCCCGCAGTGCCACAACATACCGCATCACCACAGCATGACATGCTCTGAGATCAGCCCTGTGTGGGGAAGTATCTGGGTTGCTCCTGCCTCCAGTTCCTTGTCATCCTCTCCCACTGGATCAAGTGTGATCAGGTATACCTTGAGTGCAGAGTGTCCCTCTACGGCCTCATCAGGAGGATTTAATCATCTGGTTTTGACCTTCTCATTTAGCAGTGGTGTCTTACACCTCTGAAAGGCGTAAGGAAACCAAGTTCCCTCCCTGAGTACAGCCACAGTTCTTTCCCTGTCCATTCTCCATACACACTCCATGTGCGAAATTTAGTCATGGCTCACACCTCTAATTGGTTCCTCCTCAGTTCCCTTCTCCTGTGGTCCTCTTTTGTGGCTGGCAAGCTGGCAAGAGGTCTCGAGGCACAGCTCTGTGAGGATAGAGGGTCTTTCCAACATGGCATGGTGGCTGTCTGCCTCCCACACAGGGAATGGAGGCTCTGGCTGCAGGACAGCCAAAGAGCTGTGTGGGAAGGAAAGGCTGTCTTGGCCTGAACTCCTCATCTGAAGACGTTGTGTCAAGACCCACAGTAGGTTGTCTTTAAGGGTCCTGCCTTAGTAGACAGAGCACTGGGTCTGAGAGGAGAGTCTCTTTCACAAAACAGGCTGCAGAACAAGCATGGTTAGGAAAGTTGCTGGGTCTGGTTGCTTGTCCCCAAAGCTGTCTCTCCAGCCAGAAAATTTCAGCTTGACACATGAGGAGGGCCTCCTCAGCAAGTGTGCTCTATCCAAACCAGTAAAGAAAGGGCCTTGTGCCAACACAACCAGGCCAAAACTATGCAATCAGACCTCCAGCATGTTTAAAAATATCTCTGGGTCCCTGTACATCCCACTTCTCCTGGCTCCCTTTCTGTTTCTCAATGCGAGGACAGAATCTCTAGCTAGCCGAGGTTTGGGATGTGGTTGAGCCGTTTCTGTGGTAAAAGGGGGGAGCTCCCTTGTTTTCTTCTTTTTCTGCGAAGTGCTCTGGCTCTTGGACAGTGACTGTTCAAAGAAGCCATGTCACTATTCCTCTCCATCCCCTGCATCTCCTTCCCTCACTGGGAAGGTAAACAGAGGAGCTCAGGAATGACAGGAGTGTACAGCAAGCCTGTGCTTTGCACCAAAGCTCTCATTAGAGCAAGGTGCGGCCAGCACACCACAGCAGAGGCCAGCCAAGACAAGCACTTCCCTTCAAAGGGCCCCCCTTCCTGCTACTCCAATGCTGGGACACCGTTTCATGGGATTTCCTGACTGTGGCAACCCACACCCATGCGGTGTTTAAAAGAAGGATCATTTTGGATTTACCCCTATCACTACCTGCTCCACTTGCCTTAAGAGCTGCCCCCAGCAACCAAACAACAAATTATCAGGGGCAGGGATGGGGACATGGAGAACACCAGGGTGCCCCAGGATAGCCATGAAATGAAGCAGCTTTTGGTAGCTTGACAATATAATTTCTCAGTTGTCATTGCTCTCCGTGAATTTTATATCTGAGGCTATATCCTGCTCTGAATATAATGAAAAAGTTATTCCCCTTCGATGGCACACAATTTTATACTTAAATTTTTCTCCCTTCAGCATCCTCCTTAAGTGAAAGATACAGGTGTAAAAGTTAACAGTATCTGAAAGTAATAATAATGATCTTTTTGCAAAGAAATATTGGCATGTGACTGTGCTCTTGATTTTTTCTCAGGCTGTGTACTCTCACTCATCACAGCTGGCCCAAATGCCTGAAACCACAGCTAGTCAAAGTTCACAGTCAATCCACGGACGAGAGGAAGAAACTGCAGAAAACTTGCCAGATAGCATAAGATAATAAAGGACCTGAGGAAATTTCAATCTGCTCTGGGATACTCCAGAAGCAGAAAAAGAAGTGAGATTTGCTGAATAAACAATTCATTGCAAAATTATTCTCTGAGCTTTAGGATTCAAATAAAAGGAGGGAGAATGATCCAGAATGCTTTACGGTAATAGAAACAGGAGGAATGTACTTCCTAGGAGAGATGACAAAGAGGATCTGTCTCCTTATTGGCATTTTTCAGAAGCACAACAAGAGGTAAGACTCTAGAAGAAAAATAGAAGCTGTTTTTATCCACAACCTATAGATCGTGGGGCCCCAGAGCTGAGCTGTCACATCTTATTTTTATATCCTACTCCCAGTGTGTGAGTGTTTTACCAAGATGTTTTCTTTTTGCTCATTTCATATTTTCAGCAATTGCTATTGTTCTGCAGTCTCCAAACGGGCTCTGGGAACCCAAGGACAGCATGAAAAGCTCAAGTATGGGAAACACTGTACCCGGAAAGGGCAGAGCAGGAGGACTGATAGGGGTGACAGAGACTCCAAGGTCTTCTGGAAATGCGGCGCCTGACTACCCCTGATGCAAGAGCTGTGCTCAGGTGCAGTGGCATTTCACAGTGAGTTCAAGAAGAGTTTATAACCCTCAGGTATTGAGTGGCTGTGGTTTCACATGCCTGTAATAAGCAGGAGTTAGTGTTAGCCTAGAGTGAACAGAAAAATCACAGTGTTTTGTAATTTTTTTCCTTTTTGTTTGGAGGCTGCTAAGCACATACTGAGTGTTGGAGATCTCCACTGTCATCTACTTCTTCTCTGGCCATAAAAAATGAGCAAAACCAGCAAACATTTATTTACTTATTGCAAAGGTTAACCTGAAAACAGATGGTCTAGCTCAAACTCATTTGTGGGTAGCCTATATAGTATAAAAGGGAGACAGCTCTGAGTTGGCACAAATTGGGGTATCTCAGAAAAGTATCTGTAGTTTCCACATGACTGATGTATGATTATGTCTGTTTGAGATGGTGTGCTTTAAAAAGATCAGATAGCAAAAAAAAGGATGATTAGTGTAATCTATTTTAATTATGCTTCATATTTGTAGTTATTTCTAAAACTCCATAAAAATTACCAGAAAACAAAACTAAACTGAACTAAAAAAGGTTGCTTCCTGTTAGCTGGTAATTAAAACATCCTGATTTGAAACTAAATATAACCCTTCCTCTAAATTTGGTAACTTTTTACTAGACTGGGCTCTCTGCACATGTAAATAGAACAATCTAATAGCTTGCAATTATTCAAATCCATAATTTGCATTTACTTATGTTAGAAAATAGTGAATGGCTTTGCTTATTTACATAATAATCTTTTTTTTTACTTTGATTTGTGTCAAGCTATTTTTTGATAAGAATTGGAATTCAATTAAGATGCAGAAAGACAGCATGTTAATTCTACTTTTCATTTGATAATGGAACTACCCAGTAATTATGCAGGACACAGAAGCTGATAAAACTGATTTAGCAAGGAAAGGACATAGTATCTGTAGGTAGTGAATTGAAGTGTTTCTTTTTGGTTCATATATCTTACAAGGTTTTAGAGCTAATAGATGTCAGCCTTTCAAGCCCCACTTATAGTGAGACCAAAGAAGAAAATCTAGTCTTCATTGGTTTTCCAACTTGCTATGAACTTTGCAGTGCTGATACGAGCAGTAATTATTGAATCAAAATAATAATAAATAATGAATACATTTAAGAAAACCTCCCAGAGGTTCCAGAAAAGGCTGCAAATTGTAGGGAAAGGAGCTCTCAGACTTCAGCAAACTTCTTCTAGTCTTTTCAGTGGTGACTTATCTCACTTGCTGATGTGAGATTAGGCCTTCAATATACTGTGTCAAAATTTCCCATTGATTTCTCAAACAGCTTCATTTTCTAATGGAGGAAAGTCCATTTAATTTAAAAGCTAAAAACACAATTAAAAAACCCCAAACCAGCTATGATTGCACCCTTAGCAGTCCTCCTATTGCTCCTACTCATTTCACATTTAAACAGAAGTTTCTGCAAGAGGCTCCTCCCAGAACAGGACCCATTCTGCGATCACCAAATAAAGTTTTTGTTGCACGTTCCTGAAACAATTAGCACCACCTCAGCAGCCATTTCAGTGCCACCTCTGAGCTTCTCAGGATGCATTAATCCACCTTCTTCTCCTGATTCTCCCTGCTGGCAACCTCTTTTCTTTCATGTTCAGCTGGAGCTCAGGGCTTCCTCCATCTGACTGTGCTGCCACAACAGCTCACAAAAGGACCACAAGTGTAAAATCTCCTTGGCCATTCAAGCAGTTGCCCAGTAGCTTTCTTATAGGTAAGGGGCTGCAGCACTATCTTGGAGAGTCAGAAAAGGACATGGCTGCAGACCAATCCCTCTCACATCTCCTAAGCAACCACTGAAATAGATGAACAGTCTTTTCAAAATGGCATCACTACAAAGTGATTTGGCAAAATGCGAATATAATTTCCTGCTGACTGTTAAGGCTCCATAAACGATCTTTAGTCACTGAGCATAGTGTATCTGTGTTCTGCAATAAACAGCAAGTGTGAAATAACCTCCTTCTCTACTGCAACACAAACCAAGATCACAGATTTCTTGTCCAGCCTGTGTGCACTAATCAGGAGCTGCTATAGAGACAAGCCTTTGTCTCTCAGCTTGACATCCAAAATTTTCCAAGCTTTTAGGGTTTGCATCTTTAAAATTTCTCTGTACACTAATGATGGCTGTAGCTTCTTTGGTAGTAGTTTATACTAAAATCTGAGAGTCTTTCAAGAAACCCCCCAACACCAGAAGCTGGGACTAAGACAGTTGCTATGTATGACTAATACTACAACCCAGAAAAGCCAACACATACTGGGTTTTCTAATAACCCATCTCCTATGACAAAGGCCATTCCCAATTGACTCAATTTTATTAAGGACCTTCGAGTCACTCACGTTGTCTTCTGTGATACGTTGAAGTGCAACAGTGTAGGGTCTTGCTTGCTGTATCCTATAGACCCTGTCTGCTACTGGTCAGTCTGAAATACAGCCTCTCCTTGCTGCATTAATTTCTCCCTTTTACTGGTTCACCTGTAAAATTTGAATTGTAGCATCTGAGTTGTTCCCTGTACCCTCCATTCATCTACAGTTTCTCCCTGAGACTGCTGTCCTACAAAGCCCATGAATCAGTGTTGTGTGCCCATGGTGTCAAATATTATTATCTACTTATTTTTGCCCCAGCTGCATTTTTCCTGACAGCATGTGTTCTCCTAAGCTGTTCTTAAAAGTTGGTTCCATTCTCAAGTCGGAGATACTTGGTATTGTTATAAAAAGATGCTATATAACTCAAACTATTGAATTTGTCCCAGTATCTCTTCAATTTGCCGGAGAACTGAGTGTCTGGGGTGATCAGTGGAGTGAGAGTATGACCCTGGCACTAGGGTCACATTCACTCCTGCCCTCCTCCTCACAAGAGATTTATACCCCTCCTCTCAGGCAAGACTAGCAGATGTCTGTGTGGTTTAGGCAGATATTTTTCTAGCTGATCTTTCTCTTTCCCTAAATTTTGCTATCATTCTGGTACTCAGCACCTTTCTTTTCCAGCTGGAAATGTTGGCTTTTTTTTTTGTTGTTGTTGTTGTTTTTTTGTTGGTTTTTTTTTGTTTGTTTGGTTTTTTTTGGTTTTTTTTTCCAAAAATGTCTCTAGTGCTTATGAGTCCGAAGCAAAATCTAAACCTGATCCAGCTGAAGGATGTTCCTGGAATCCCCCTCAGGATATACATGTCCTTTTCTGGCTAGGGATATTTTGGCTCAGAGGGCCAAAAGAAGCAGCAAAGTTGCAACAAAAGTTAATGGAACAAATCCATTTTGGATGCAAATCTGTGATTTCCAGGCTTTCATCATTTAGGCTGCTGTGGATCAGGCAGACCTCTCAGTCTTAAAAGAAACAAAGAAACCTCTTTTCATTCTCTCTTCTCTCTGTATGGATTGTTTGTTTATTTGTTTTCTCCCCCCCCCCTTTGTTTTTTACTTTGGCTCTATTTATTTAAAACAAGCAAAAGTAATCTTAATGTGGCTCTTGCTCTGCAGACCAGTAGGGCTGAGGCTGCTTTTTCTCTCTCCTTACAGTGCTGGTGCTGCAGAGAATGGTGGCCAAACACCACAAGATCACAGAAAAGAACAATGGGGTGAGGGAGAAGGGCATCTGACCACACCTGTAACCCTATATGTACATGAGCAGCTTCTCCTACAATCAGGGCAGAGATAGCAAAAGCTTTCCAGGAACAACCTGCTGCTAAAATGCACTCTGGCAGGAATACAGGATTAGGGATGAGAGAGAACAAAGAGCAGATCTCACATTGCTCCTTGCCATCCTGATTTGTTGCCCCTTGGCATTCCCCCGTGCCTTCTGACACCTCCTCAAAGACAGTCCCTGGGGCAGGGCCACACCACCGAGCTCTTAGCATGGGGAAAAAGCCCATGGTGGAGGTTGAAGAGGCACAGTTGCTTCCCATTTCCCAGTACAGTATGTTACAAGGGGCCCTTGCAAAGCTTGGCTGCCTGACAGTTTGGTTTGCAAGAGCACTGGCCCCTTTCCAAGCAATTCTTTCAGGTCTCATTGTTTCGTAGGAAACAAACAAGGGGAACAGCACTGGGTGGGCACACCAGAAGAGGGTCTAAATATAGCAGGGCAGCATTAGGAAGCCAGGCTTCTTAGCCAAACCTTCCTCTAAAGATGATAAACCCCCTCTGCTAGTCTACAGAAAAGACACCAGTTCTACTGTAGGCACTCCAGTTACACGGGAGAGGGCTCTCTAGATGTCCCAGCCCTGTTGGCCAGCTACAACGATGCTACACTAGCCATAAAAATTGAAAGCAGCCTGTTAAGCTGAGTAAGTAATTGCAAAGCACAGCGAGAATGATACTGGTTCCAGCCTGAATTCTTCTGAGTACTTTCTACTACAATTTACACCCAGTATAAGTTCAGCATGAGTCAGGAAATAATCTGAACTACAGATCTGGGCAATGAGGTGTCAGAATGAAGGCAAGCCAAGCCCTTTCGACCTGTGATGGAAAGAAGATAACTTTGTGCCACCTTTGCCTAGAGGTGTTGAGACTCAGTAGGATTCAAACGAAATAATTTTGCTGACAGCACTGCAGAGCTGGTGACATTTCTGAAGGCAGAGGAAAAGAGAAAACAAGCATGCTAAAGAAGTTTAAAAACATCCTCCATAACTTGGCATATCCCCACAGAAAACACATCCTGCTAGAACAGCCAGGGTACAGGTAAGGAAATGTTAAAGGAGAAATGTGGCCTTTCCTGAGGGAGTATATGCAGAACTTTAATTTTACATATCCTGAGTGAGGCGACACTCAAATCTCAGGCAGAAGGAATCTCCCCACAGAGCTGATTTTCCTGCTCAGTACCTTCAGCAGGTGAGAGCACAGTAGAAAGGCAAGTTGTTTTTCCACTTAACCGAGGGGCATGCCTGACCATGAAGAGAGTTGTGGTGTGAGGCAGGAAGAAAAAGCGTAAGAGGGGATATGATCAGCCTTGTGGAGAAGACAATAGGAGATCATTTGTGCAGACCCACCAGTGCATTTCCTACAGGGATTTAGCTCAACGAGCAGAAATAAGAAACAACAAATGTGCCAGAGCCTGCCACTTGCAGGAACACCTGGCCTAGCCTGATGCAGCTGCCAGCACTCTCTACCCCTCACAGCTGCCAGCCCTCTTGTTAGAGGTGTTTGCAAAGAGGATGTATGGCTTTTGTAAACTTGCATTTCCTCTCTTCCCCCTTCCTGCCACCAAATCATGCTTGGCCCCATTAGAGACAGAGAGAAGGTGTGAAGCAGCAGTCTGTCCTAGCTGAAGACCCCCATCGTAGCTGGTGATTCTTCATAGGAACTCATCCTTGTGCTGGATGTTCAGGCACAATAAAAGGAATCTTAGTTGAAAGCTTGTGCTAAAACAAGATATAAGTCTCTCATACAAAAGATGATTCGCGCAAGTGATCAAGAGAAAATCTCCGAATAAAAGAAGTCAGGTTTTAAGTGACTTTTAAAAATAGCATGTAACCGGCTCCCTTTTATCCCTAAAATAGTAAGCATCCCCTGAGCTATTTGTTGGGGCTTTTATTTTCAACAAAAAAAAAAAGATTATTATGAAACAGCCCTTATCTTCTACAGAAAGTGACCAAAATGGATGACTGCTGGAGTGAACCCCTAAACCCATTTCTTTTCTCCCTTCCAGCTTAGTCCTTATAATAGAGATTAATTCTCAGCCCTTAGCCTTGAATCACCATTAAAATAATGCAAAGCTTCTGTTTTTATGCAGTCAGGTTAACCCACAACTTCCTTCTTCCATAGCAACATGATTATCAGAATGGATGATAAGCGAGGCACATCTGAAAGTGGAAATACAGGCAGTGAAATGGGTGCTGGTGTCAGCGTCCTCTGAGTGGTGGTGGTGAGATGCATTAATCAGAAATTATACATGTGGATTATTCTTTTACAGAGTGCTACGAATGCTGTTCTTTGGCAGAACTGAGAAGAGGAGAGACTAAATAGTTACTCTTTTTTTTTTTTTGGTATTATAGGCCTCCAGCTCAACAGATTTTTCATTACTCATACGTAGAACAATGTTCATAGGCTAAAGGGCAGTGGAAACTGCAACAAAACCAGTGGGTTGCAAATGTGGAGGAAGAGATTGATACTTGAAATTCTCCAATCTCTTAGGCTGTGGTAGTTAAGGTGCCACATAGTGTCAAAGCAAGGGGTGTTTGAACGGATAGATAGATCTCCTCAGGATTTTCTTTCCCAATTGAGTTTTCTCAACTCCTAGAGATCCTGTCTGTGCTTGAGAATTCTGATTATCACTTGTATTCACAGGCTGGTCAGACATGAGGAGAAATGGGCTTATGGTTAAGACATTCCTCATGTTCATAGATGGAGTTGATTGGGCTTTTTGCTGTGCTATAGAGTCACAACGTAGTTTTAAGCAAGTTGTTTAATTTCTGTGGGCCTCTTTGGTTAGCTGATCGGGTGAAAAAAAGCAGGCAGAACCATTTCCTGGTTTGGTGGGAATCCTTATTGTTGTTATTTGCAGTGAGGCAATGTGTTGAAGATATTACCTCTGTGACACACTACCTTGCGTGTACTCAGCATAAAGTTGCCAGCTGTCTCTGCGAAGTTATGCAAAAAATTGTTGGCAGGATGCTCTCAAAAAGGCCTGTGTGACTTTGGAATGTCTCCATCATGGAAGGTTTGTGGTCTTCCTGCCTCACTAAATGGGTCATCCCACTGGTAAGATGCTAGGAGGATGTTCGACCATGCCTCTGAGATGAAGGAAGCTTTGGCTAGCTATGTGGCTTGTCTGATAGATTTTTTTCTCTGAATGTTTGTTTTACAATACTATCCCATATTACTGAGTATCAAGAGTTTTACACAGGGAGACATAAAGCCTTTCTATAATGGTCTTTATGTTGTTTAAATATTGAGCAGTCGGAATCCCCAGTCAAGAATTAGAGATCCTCTGTGCTGGATGCTGGACAAACACAGAATCAGGCAAATGTCATGTTTCAAATAAGTTTGTGCTCTGAGTAAGGGAATGGAGATATGTTCCTCATTCTGTTTTCACTATGCAAGACATCTCTGAGAGGACTATGAACAGTGAGAGAAGGCAATCTGGCGAGAAACATAGTTGCATGTTTTGTAGTTGTGCTCTGTATGGTCAGTACTGAGTATCATGTTATATTAGGCTACTTAGAATAATTTAGGTTGGGAAAGACCTTTAAGATCATTGAATCCAACTGTTAACCCAGCACTGCCAAGTTCACCACTAAACCTTGTCCCTAAGTGCCATGTCTTACGTACCTCAGACTTCACTGCACCAGGGACAACAACCAAGTAGGTGGAATAGGCAAGTCTGCTTGGGACTGGGAGAACAGTCTGCTCCCAATACGTCAGTGACTACATCTATCCTCTGGCCCTATGCCCTAACCAGCAACGTGGGAGAAGGATACTTTTCTGCTAGAAGGGGTGTTCCGTTTGTTCTGTTCTGGTTGCCTTCTACAACATGACTGATATCACCTTGTCATGCAGGCTCATAACTGGAAGCTTCTGGGCAAAGGGCTGTTGTGCCCCTGGTTATACTGTCATGTCGTGGGCAGCCAGCCAGCAGCAAGGAGACTTGGTAGCATGTGTAGGGTAACTCCTTCATTTGTACCCTAGGTGCTGGGATCTGCAAAGTAGCTGACAAAAGAGTTGCACAGGGCAGAGAGCTACACAGAAGAAGGTATGTCAGGGTGTAGGTCAAGAGGGTCCTATGGAAGGCAAAAAGGGAGGTGAGGGCTGAGGAGACAGGGCTTGTGTGGTTGGAAATGGGTGAAATTAGGAACCAACAGTGGTGGGTGCCCTTTGGCGAGGATCAACTCTGTAGTCTGTGGTCCAAAATGTACTCAGAGAAACAAAAGACTCCATGCGAGCCTTTAGCTTCACAATACACTCCAGCTTTGGCCACAGAGATGGGAGTAGACAGGAAGTTGGGCCAGAGAGGGGCAGGAGAGGAAAGAGAGTATGCTGAGGGGTGGGGAGGGAGGGTGAACTGGCGTGTCAGAGTCTAACAATGAACCGTCTGTGTCAGGAAAAGACGTACTCGGCAGGGCTATTTTTAGGGGTTCAGATCTCCCCCTCTCTGACTCTGCCTCCCCCCCTCTTCTGTGCTGAGTGGCGCCTGGCAGATTGGTGGAGATTTAAAGGCCACAGATAGGAAAGAGTTCAAACACAATGAAGGAAATGCGGCAGGGAGGGGAGAAATGGGTGCCCAGAAATAGCCTGTGCAACGCCTCAGCCATGGTCCCCAGCTCTTAGTGGAAGGGGAAGAAATAATTAGACCTAAGGGCCAAAGCTTGTTCCCCAGGCTCTCTGAGTGCTTCTGGTGTCACTGATACCTTGTCTGTGAGAACGGAGAGAACTGTAAAGAACTGTAAAGAACTGTAAAGTCATTATCTGTGCTGTGTTCATTCACACACAAGGCTGGCTTGCCACATCCGTTCTCAAGCCGAAGGGCGGGTGAGGCATCGCTGATCAGCAGTGAAGCGGGGTGGAAAGGTGCCCCACCTTCCTGCGTGAACCTGTGGCCCTCGCTGACAGGGAGGCCTTTTGTAACTACCTTAAAATCCTGACCTATATTTACAGGTTCAAAGGGAAGGAATTAAAGTAATTGTCGTGGGCCATGGCTTCCAGACTTGGGCTGTAGCACTGCAGGGTCACTGGCCATCACATTCTGCATATGGTGGCAGAGATGAGGAAGGAATGTCTGTGGATAGATGGCTGCTATGAGAACTCTGGTTTGGCTTGGTGTTGCTCTTATTCTGCAGACTCACTTATTTCTTTTTCTATTTTTTTTTTAGGAGGGAGAGAAATTCCCCCTTCTTTTCCAGCTGTTTCAACTTTCAATTCCGTTTTGCTTTCCATACTTCTTGCCTGAGAACTTTTCGTCTCCAGGTTTGCCTGATCTTGCCTGTGAAAGCTTTTCCAGGAGGGACACTGGCTTACTCCTTAGCCCTGCTCACTTGAACTAGTACAGAGACTTGCCTTGCTTCCTGGGTTGTGCAAATCCAGACTTCGTATTTTTTCCTTTCTGGAGAACATCGCCTCTTTTCCTCAGAAAAATCCCTTGGCTCAGCACTGATTTCAGGCTCCGATATGAAGTGCTTTATTTGTAAAGCCTCCCTTGTTTGGCTCCCTCTCACCTTGCCTGACCTCCTCCTCCTCCTCTTCCTCCTCCTCCTTCCCTTCCTCCTCCTGGTCACAGGCTCCCTGGGCAATCCTGTAGCGACCTCCCCTCTGTCCTCTTGCTGAACCTTATGCTGGCATGGGAAGAGCCACCCCTGTAGCCCAGCCTGCCTGGCAAGAGCTCTCCTGGAGCTCCTCATGTCTTCTTTCTCTCGCTGTAGCGCACGCCTCTTTCACCCTGCTTGTTATGCCATTGCCTTTCTTTAGCTCTCTCTTTCCTCCATGGAAATGAGGAGTTGGGCAGCAGCACAAGGCAGCAGGGTAGCAAACCTACAGCATCTGAAAGATCCTCTGTGAATAAAGTGGGAATATTCCCTGTTTTGTTTCTGGCTTCTCTTCCCTGTACTTGTGCTTTAAATACTGTTTTTTCTTGTCATGGGGGTGGCAGTCTCTCTGCTTTTCCCACTGCTGCACCATGGTGGTGATGGCTGCTGGTGGGTCCTGCAGCCTGGCTCTGGACACCCAGGGTCCAGGGTCCTGGTTGGGATCAGGGAAGCAGAGCACAGACCCTAAATAACCAAAATGAGATGGCAGCACTCAATTTCTGCAGTGTTCATCAGCCAGTGGGACCCACCACCACGATTTCAAAGACAGCACCTTCCTCAGTGGCTGCAGGCAGCTCCAAGAAATGGTGCTTCCAGCTGAAAATGCCTACTGGCCTGAAATAAACTCCATGGGGTGAGGGTGACGTGCTGACCCAGCATGTGCTGAGTGCCCATGCTCTGGGCCTGTGGCCCCTGGAGCAGGGCTGTGCAAGGGAGGGGAGGGGGTCCGTGCTGCACAGGGTTCTCCCTTGCCTCTGGGGCCACAACTCTCTCGCTGGTGACATGAGGAAGCTTTACTCACGCAGGGGTGATTTTATTTATTGGATTTATTGATTTATTTTAAAATTAAGCCATCCTCTTTTGAAGACATTCTGTTTGGATAAACTTGCAAGAGAGGAGTGGAGAAAGCAGACCTAAGACTAGGGAGGGCAATGGAGGTGGAGCAGGAGTGTGATGTAGTGGATCACCAGGAGAAGATACAGGTGGACACAGACCTTTTGGTGATGTGACCCCCATCTGATGTAGGGCAATAGAGGGACCGGCACAGGGAGATTAAACATTTTATTTGGCTCAGGGAGGGAGGGAGGTAGGGAGGGGTCTGCAGAGGGGAGTTCAGGACTTCAAAGAAGATAGTGTGGTTACTCACCATGCTGAACCTGTTCTCTCACTGCTGGTCTGGTGTGGGGACTCAGCCATGTGGGAAAGGGTGGGCAAGTGCAGGAGGATATGCCTCCTCCCCGAGGGGGCTAGGACAGGGCTTTATCTTCCTACAGAAGACAGCCAGCCACCCAGACAGTGGGAGGACAGCCTGGCAAGACATCCAGGTCTGAACGTCCTGTTGTCTGTGCAAGCTGTCTGAAGTGTGGCCCTTGGCAGACAGGCAGGATGCACTGTGGCACGTGATGGCTTTGGCGGCATGCCGGTATGGAGAGGGATCCCGTGCACTGACTTGACATCAAGGTGCTGTGAGAAGCCCAGAATAAATTCAAGGAAGTTTAAAGTGTTTCATGAGGACTGAGTGTTCCTGAGAACAACCACTGGTCTGGTGGTGAGAGCTCAGTTTCCCTCCTTAGCCTGCGAGTGGGAGCAGAAGGCAGGGAGGTGACAGGCCAGACATCTCTATGACACCTTCTGCAAATCAATTTCCCCTCAACCTGTCAGGCATCAAGCTGTAAAATAGGGTTAATTATGATAATTGCAGTGATAAACTGCACAATTGTAGTTATAATTGTGCAAAGACCTTCACTAGGGCTCTTGGTGTTTTTTTGTATGTGTGAAGTCCAATGCTTATAAAGCAAAAAGTCACCATACCAAGAGACAGAACCCGAATTGATTTTGGCAGTGGTTAGATCTCAGATAGAGGCTTGATTTCTCTGAAAAATTGCACTCAAGTGAGTGGGGAAGTGAGTTTGCAGAGGAGTTCCTCTGCCCCATGAGAGTGCAGAGCCGAGGGTTGTGGAGGGAGGTGGGTTAAGGGAGTCCTTTGCCCCATTTCCTGGCCCGTTTTCCTTCAAAGCAAAACTACTTTCCTCATCTTTGGTCTGATTTCTGGTGAAAAGCTTCCTGTTTTTCATTTGTTTGTTCGTTTTTTCACTCAGACCCATAGTGCCACATTTGGCTCAGAGTAAAAGGGGCCTGTGAAGCCTTAGGAGAGTTAATTTAGCCTCCCTGGGTGTGCTGGGGGGCATACCCAGTCCAATAAAGAAGTCTGAATTTCCGGGATAAAAAAATGTGAAGTAAATGGAAGAAACTGCTCTTATGAGTCGACATGTGTGTGTATTGAAAGCTCGACTAGAGAAGCGTTCGTGGGGTGAAGGGGGCGATGACACAGACAAGGCTCAGGGCCTGAAGGCAGACCTGTCCCATTTCCCTTATTGCTGTACTGAGTCATTTCAGCTCCTTATCTAAACCCCTTTGTTGGTCAGGGGGAGCCTTTTTTGGGAGCTGAATCAAAAGTCTGTGAACTTAGATGCCCGGACAGCATCTGTTTCTGCTTGCCGGGGAGGAGGGAGCTGAAGGTTTCCCTCCTTCCCCCTCTCTAGTGTTTCCCAACTCTCTGCTCCCTTCTTGCACTTCAGTAGCTGCAGCCCGCACCACTGCAGAGGAAGGCAGATCCTGAAGTGACAAGAGTCATGTCTGAGGGCAGGAAGGCGCCCTGCAGCGAAGGACTCGGCAAACAGAGGCAGGGATTTATTGGAGAGGGTCCTGGTCTGTCTCCTCCTGGCCGAACCCTCCTCGGGCCTTTGCCGAGCTGAGGGCTGGTGGAGCAGGAAGCGCCTGCCCGCGCCACGGGCTGCGTCCTCCCGCGGTGATCTCCTCCCAGGCACTCCGTTATCTGCCGACTGTCAGGACAAATTCTCCCTCTTCCTCCCCCTATCCCCATCCCTGTTCCCCAACTCCTCTCCCCGCCTTCCCTCAGCCTTTCGCTCACACACACACACGCGCGCACACACACGCGCGCACACACACGCGCGCACACACGCGCGCACACACACACACACACACACACACACACGCACGCACGCACTTCGCTGCCAAAAACCGTCCTCCGCCCCCCTCCTCAGCTAACTTCCTTTCAGCTTTTTTTTTTTGAGCTGGATAATCCCAGGATTTGTAGAACGGGGGAAAGGAGAGAGCGAGTGAGCGGGAGTCAGGACAGGAAGCTGGTTTCTCATTCCTCCAACTGTCCAAAGGCAGGAGGAGGGGAAGGGGGGGAGCCAAAGAGGAGCCTTGTGCAGACTCTTCCCCAGTCGCTTTTCATTAGTCCGTTTGAACTTCCAGTCTCCTCCGAAAGCCAAGAGGAGGACGACCAGACTAGGACGCTTTGTGCTGGAAGTGTCGACAGCGCGACTGACGAAACCCAGAAGGTGGCTGTGAAGGGTCCCGGGATTGCGCTGAGGGAAAGGCGTCCCCCCCACCATCTCCTGCCCCCAACTTGTCAGTTCTGATGCGGGCACCCATCCACCACCCACTTGCCTCTGATGAGAACCCTTCTGGGCTCAGGCTATGATCGCTGCTGCTGCGGGCTGTGGAGCTTCCTCTCGCCCTGACCTTCTTCTGCCACAGGAGCAGCCCAACATCTGGTGGGGATTAATGTTTACTTCTCTGGCTGGACGCTGTACGGGACCCCCGATGTTGCTCCCTGGGAGCGGGACACGGGCGGTGGTCTGAGGAGAAGAGCAAGATTTTTGTCGCCCAGCGTGAGGCCGGGGGGAGGGGGGCAAGGCAGGAGGGGGGTGAACCTCTTTTGGGACTAACCTCATGAAGAACAAGGGAGCCAAACAGAAACTCAAGAGGAAGGGAGCCGCGAGCGCGTTCGGCTGCGACCTGACGGAGTATCTCGAGAGCTCTGGGCAGGATGGTAAATGCTTCTTTATTCTCACTCTGGTTGCAGAGAAGCCAAGCGCGTGTCCCCCTGTTCTTACTGCTAGGACTGCAAACTAGACCTTTCCAAAAGCTAAGGGTTAGACGACTTGGAGCTGATTTATCCCTGGGAAGTGGAGTCACTGCCCCATTACTCACAATGAATGAACGATCAGAAGATTGCTTTGGTGATGCATCTGCATGACCCTTGCATGAGTAGTGCTGTGTGTGTGCAAAGGACTGGGCTGGGGTTCTCGGGCTGCCTAAGTGCGTACAAAGACAGCCTGACATCGGTTGTGATGCCCTCTCCCATCTGCCTGGCTGTGGAAGGGAGTAGCAGGCTTTTAGGGAGTCGGGTCTGGAAATCTGAACTGTGCTCAGTGTTGCTTCCTCTGGGATTTCAAAATCCACCTTAAGTCCATAAGACTAGATTTTTTCAGGACTGTAGGGAGGAACTGGACTCCAGTACAGTTCCCATGTTGTCCTTGGATGGTTGGATGGAGACAGGACAGAGACTAGGTTATAGGCTGGAGTACAGTGTGTGATGTAGGAGGCATCTGAGCTAACATGTTCACTACCCTGCCTGTTGTTTTTCACTCCTTCTTCCCTTGACCTTCAAGCTCCCAGGTATTGAATGAGAACACAGTAGCTTGGACAAGAGGTAACTCCAGTAAAATAAGAGGGTCCTGAGTTTGAGATGGTTGGTCCTTGATGAGGGAGGGAGCAGAACGTTTTTTCTTAAAGTGGGTTGGATGACGAGAGGAGTGCTTGTGAGTTTAGCCAGCGGAAAGACCTGCAGTTTAGCAAGAGGAAAAAATAAATACATCCCTGTTACCATCCCTGATGTTAGCATTATGATTCAGGTTTAGAATTATGTTCCAATTTGAATTAAGCAATTTTACCAATGTCAGGTTATTTCAAGGAAAAAAAAAAGAAAGACTTCTAGCAGCAATGTCAGCTTTGTACAGGGAGAGCTGTACAATCAGGTCTTTCATTTGCTGATGAGCATGGCAGATGAAGTGGCAGAGGGATAGGCTACATAACAGCAGTACTTTCCATTGCACAGTGAAGAGAGCAGTAAATGTATCCCTAAGATAAAATGTTACATATGTGCATTTATTTAGGTATGGTGGAAAAATAGCCATTCAATTGCATGTGGGTTGTCTGTAACAGGTACTGTATCTTTTAACTTACATAGCTCCTAACTGCAACTGAAGTGAAATAGCAAAAAAACCCCAGACTTAATGAATTGGTGTCCCTTTGCCAATGTGAGGTACAGATAGATAAATTCCATCCAGTGCTACCATGAACCTCTGTGGTGGAGGAACTATTTACATCTGTTTGCAGGAGCACTGGAAAACAACACAGGGAAGGCAGGCACAGGCAGTATATTCACTTGAAGAAGCAAGAAGAGTTTTAAAGACAAAAACATAGTTACTGCAGTTGAAATTGGCCCAGAAGAGCAAAATCTATTACCTAAAATCCCATAGTTTGTTTCTTTTTTTAAAATAGATTTTTGAGAACAAGAAGGGAGGACATTTTCTCAAGTCTCATTTGTGGCATGATTCACAGTTCCAATCTACCTACCTCTCCATGCTGAGGAGCAGTAGGGGAAAATAGGAAGTTCCTTTCCTATATGCAGTATTGCTGTTTTTTCAGTAGCACATCCCATTTCCCAGTGCTGTGGGATCCAGAAAGGAAATGCTCAGTTGTTATAGTGGTTATATTGGTTATATAGTTATATTGGTACAGTTCCATTCATCAGGACAAGGGGAAAAGAAATTAAAATATTAAAGATATTAATTTTGTTGGTAGTAGGGCTCCCAGGATGAACAGGAATGACCAAGAATGCTGAAGTGATGTCTTGGGAAAAAATGAAGTTTCAGATGTCACCAGGACATCACAATCTTGCAACCAAATTAGAAGAGCATTTAAGGTATGAGAGATGGTTGATTTGGGGAGAGTTGAATTGTCCTGCTAAGAATTATTTCTGGTGACAAGTCAGTGCTCCTGACTCAAGTTTGGTAGGGACATAAAGCTGTAGCTTTCTCTCTGCTTTACATAGTACTGTGTGTTTAACTGGTGGGATGCAGGCTCAGGTTGTTCCTTACTAAGTAGCAATGAAGTTCTGAGAATGTTCATGGTATCTGGGAGTGATGAGGAGCAGGAGAGCACTTTGGCTGCTGTCCAGCAAACATTTTGTTGTGGACCTTTCTGAAAGCAGGTTTTAAAATGGACCCAGAAGGGTTAAATGGAAAAGAAGGTGCTGTAGGCCAAGCAGGACATGAGTCATATTGGTTGTGCTTTCCGTGCTCAGGTTTGCTTCACGCCATGCTGCAGTGCCGTTGTGTGTGGCTGGTCCTGCGCAGGCAAGGAGAGGCAGAGACCTGTCTTGCTGGTGCTGCCCAAGGGAGCACAGGGGATGGCCAAGGCTAGTGTAGACAATTCAGTTTGGAAATTTCCCCCTCTGGGTTAGTACATGGCCTTTGCAGTTAGGGGGTGCTGCACTACTTGTTCGATGCTTTGTGGAGGAGAGGCACAGCTTGAGTTCGTACATGCTTGTGGTTGTTGACGAGCAGCTTGTGCTTTCTGTAAGGACCTTAGTCCCTGTGTTGTTGCCAAATTCCAGTGGAGAGAATTATATTCTGCTAAAGGTATCAGCATTTCCTCTCCTCTCATTTAACTCTTTAATAACTTGATATGGTTCACTTCAGAGACAGCCGAAGATCCTGCTATCTCCCATACCAGATAAATGTACCTGAACCTCTGTTAGAAAGAGCTTTATGATAATACAATAAAAACTGCAGCAGAACTACGAAGCATTTAAAAATGGTCAAATAGGAAGACTTTAGCAGGTACAGTGAAGTAGCTCAGGAGCCAAAATGTGATACAAAGCCTTTAGTCCTAAGTTGATTCTTCAGATCTGACACAGGTCAGTGATAATGGACAGATGTGGCTATATGGTGGCTGGTTAGAAACTCAGATGTGTTGGATTTTCTGTGTTTCAAGTCAGTTCCTGTCAGTACTGCATTTGACCCTACTTGGCCTTTTCCTGCTGGCAGTCTCTATACAGACACTGGTCACGCTCCTTATGGGGGCAGACTGCTATCAGTGCACACAAGCATTTAAAATCATGACTCAGGCCACAAAAACCACAACATAAAATCAGTGCTTTGGATTCTTTGTCCGCTTTCTGTTTTCTGAAACTTCAGTGTGCATCTGAGTTATGTTTTCAAGTCTTTCTTTGGGAAGAGGGCTAGAAATTCGGGGAAAAAGAAACTTCTCTTCCTCCTCACTAAAATCATCAAACAATGTCTTAAATAGCAGTGTGTATGAGGACAAGCTCACATCAAACATAAAAGAAGAATGATGGCTGGCAATACCAATGAGTAGAAGTTGTCTAATCTTATGTAGTTCCTCCTATGTCACTGCCAGCACTGAATCCACACTTGAAGGCAAACGATCTTTTGGAACTTAAAAGCTTACCTAGAAATCAGTGTCCGTGCCCAGACTGGACATGGATAGGCATCCACACAGAAGTAAGTAAGTACTAATGCCCTCTACTAAAACATTTTACTGTGCCAAACTTTATTGAAATGTACAAGTGCAATGGGGCTAACAAATAATAGTCCTGGAGGATTAACATTAGAGTCATATTTTGGCCTCTTGATAACCAGCTTGGTTTCCAGAGGAGAAAAATGCATTGTGCCTCTGCTGAAGTCAATGGGAGCTGCACATCAGGCTCTCAGTTCCTGTAATAACAACAGTATAATTTTCTGGTGACAGATGGGCCAGCAGAGAGGACAAGACACAAGTTTGTGCACTATCTTTAGCTGGGGCAAGACACTCTGAACTGCTTAAGAAAACAGTCACAAAGAACAGTCTTGCTTTTGGTTATATCACAGAAGTGTTGTAAGAGGAGGTTATTGTAAGAGTCAAAGCTGTTAGAGAGAGGAACTAAATCAAAATAGAGTGTAATATTCCCAGCGTTTCTAACTGTGTGAGATTCAAGCTGGGATTTCAGGTATACAGCCAGGTACAACTTGCACTTTTTAAAATGGAAATACACACAGCATCTACAAGAATTGGATTGTGATGGTAAAAGGTAATCCAGCCTTTTGCATAGGAACCGCTACTGATCCAGACCTACCTTTGCTTCATATGCTTAGAGCCAGGTAGGACTTGGAAAAAGGCTGAATTGTTTCCTTTGTTTTTTTGGTATGCTGGTGGCTAGATGTTGGGCTAGGAGGTGCTACCAGGACTGCATAAAGCCAAATCTCAGACTTGATGCCTTGTTCTTATGGTGCAGGTCAGCTCTGTGTGTCTGAGATTCCCCTGTTTGCCAGAGAGTTAATTCTGCTGTTGCTGTACCCCTCTGTGGTTTCTTCCACATCTGTTTCCTGCCTGATGTTGTGTGGTTGGGATGCAATGAGCTCAGCTTTTCCCCTCAGCCCCCTCCCACACTCCCCACAGCTCCCTCAATGGCTCTCATCCTGAGCCTGTAGCACCCAAAACACTTTCTATCTCTTCATCTAATGCTGCTTATTGGCTTTGTCACTTGCTTTAGAAAAAGAGCTGCTTCATTTGAGAAGTTTTGAAGCCACCAACTCCCATGTTCTCCCCACTTGAGGCTCCTTCTTGCCATGGCAGAAAGAGCAAGGCCAGCCAGCAGCACTCCCTGAGGCTGGGGAGTTAAGAGGAGCTTTTGTCTTCAAATGTAGCACAGGGAGACGTGAGGAAATCCGTACAAGTCCCATGATTGTAGTATGGGAAAGGAGACGACAATATGGCTAGCCCATGTGACACTCCTCTCTGCTTTGTGGCTGTGCAGTGGCTGCTTCTGCCTTGTCACAACTGCATTTGAATGAAAGAATAAGGAAAGTTTTCATTTTGCATTAGTGGTCTCAAAAATGCGATAGCTCTGGCCAGCCCTGGCTCCACGAGCAGGTTCTTAAATGCTCCTGAGAGCTGCAGTAGGTAAAGACTTTGAAGTAGCATAGGTAAGTATTTCTGAGGGAAAGCAGTGACAATAATTCAGCAGTAATATGCTGTGTACAAAGGAAAGGTGGACTTGGATACTGCCTGGCTGGTTTT
The DNA here is from genome assembly GCA_013400735.1 of Pomatostomus ruficeps. NCBI lineage: Eukaryota > Metazoa > Chordata > Aves > Passeriformes > Timaliidae > Pomatostomus > Pomatostomus ruficeps. Next base: position 29,270 of record VYZT01040159.1, read on the forward strand.
GTACTGCCCCTTAAGCACACTGTTCACTGCCTGATTTTGTCATCACATGTTTCACTGTGAAGCTGCCTTGTCCATACCTGAATGGATAAGGAGACCTGTCACTCAGGAAAAAAGTACCTTGCTTCAAGAACAGACTCCCTTTGCAGCCAATCATTAAACCTGCTACACAGATGGAAGCAGCTTTCCTGGGCCCTGTGGCTTTCCTTCCTCACCCTTGAATGGGTTTTGGGATTGGAGCATGCTGCGATAAAGCATGAGGGTGCATGCAAGTCTGTAGCTCGAGTGAGTGTGTGCCACACAAGACTGCATTTGTGTTCACTTAGGACATATTTTAAGTTGTCTTTCCTGTAGTGATGTTTCAAAGTGAAGGCATGCCCATACTTTTGGGTAGGTGCTTTTGGTTAGTGATGCATGCAAGAAGTCCTGGGAAAACTGCTGAAAGATCATTAAAGGCAAAGTGGACGAAAAAGACAAGGCTCCTTTCCCTGCGCCCTCTGCCCCCCAAAGTCCCCTTGGAAGAATGAAAATGCCACACACTCATTTAATCTGCTGCAGAAGAATGAAGAGCTGCATTCATTCTGCTCTCAAAATTAGAAACTGTGGCACTGGGGATTTCTGTCTCAAGAACTGATCAAGCTGAAAAGAAACCTTTTTATGGAGCCAAATTGCTTTCAATCTATATCTCTTTCCTGACCTACCTTACTCTGTGGCTATGCAAACACTTGTCTCCATTCAAGGATGGAAGTAGCAGGGGCTGGGAGGAGAACAGGACAAGACCGGCCTCTTGGGCTGGCTCAGAAATGCTTTAGTCCTCTTTTTTTTGTGTGTGTTGTGCTGCTGGGGTCTGATCTACATTTTTGCACTGCTGATATGCTGGGAAGCCACATGGCCTGCACTCTGTGGGGTCTATTCCTGGTTCTGGTCATGCAGGCTCTGTGGATATTTAAGGCTGCATCCCCTCATCCCCATGACAGGAACAAAAGGGACAGTTGAACTCTGAAGTTTTGGTGGAAAAGAAGTGGCATTGTATTATTGTACAGTGAAGGAGAGCTGTGGCGGCAGAGTGCTGAGAGCTGAGTATGTGCTCTGACAGGTGGAGGACCTAGACTGGGTTTTGAAGGGAAGACTCCTCCTTGGTCTTTCAGTGTCTGCCAAAGCATGTCTAGTGGACAAGAGATGAGAAACTTTGCTGCCAAAATGGATACTATGGAGGAAATTATTAATAATGTAAATTCTTGCATTTTCTCCACCCTCTCTCACAAGTGGAGCATCACGTTTTGAGTCACAGATAGCAGCCTCTATGGCAACAAGTGAGAGCAAAAAGACACTGGGAACAACGGGAACAGAAGCCATCTGTTTGCTTCTGTTACTTTGCTGTTCCTTCTTGTTTTGGATGATGTTTGTGTTACTTCCTCAATCTGTTTCTGGGTTCTTAGGACCTGGAGTTTTGTGTCTCTGTGGCACAGTGTTACTTTTGTTTAACATTCATGTTGCAAGCTCAGCTCCTTGTTCTGTATTGAATTTCCATTGCTAGCACTGTGTGATTAGCAGAGAACTCTTGCATGTTGCCTCCTGCTTTACATTTCCCTTACTGAGCACTGTAGGAGGCAGACGTGTGGTTTGCATGCACTAAGCCCCGCTTTGATCCTGCCTTCTCCCCCACCCCCGGCAAACAGCATGAATCACATCTTTCCTGCAGATTCTAGATTAGGACACATATTTTGATTTAACAAATGTTTTCTCTTTGTTAGTAGCAGCTGATTTCATCTGAACTTGGAAAGCAAGGAGTAGGGACTTCACTGCTTGTGGTATCACAGCTCTCAAAGGTCCAGAGAAACAGCTGCAGTGGATGAGACACTGGCAGTGCACAGGGTGGATGTACAACCCAGACTGATCTAGACGTGATGAACAAGTCTGGCAGACCCCCATTGGTCTGGGGGGCTTGTGTCCCAAGCTTTGATGTAGGCCTGGTTCTAGTTTGGAGAGCTCAGGAGGCTTGCATCTGTAACTTGGGCTTTGCGTATATGACGCAGTTCTACAGCAGCAATATTTGCTGGCAGTCAGGGCTGTGCCAAAAATTTATGTTCCAGTGTTTCTCCTTTAACGGTAATAAGGGAAATGAAAACAGCCTGTTAGTAATGGTATAACCAGCCCTGCTCTGGAGGGCCAGGGTTGGGGTGGCTGTCAGATTGATTGCCCACATCATGGTTTGGACTGGATCTCCGTCTGGAGGGTGATTAAAGGATACAGAACTACCAGCATCTGCCTCCAGTCCTGCACCACCAACAGGGTGCCAGATACACTTGGAGCTCTGACATGGAAACCTACAGGTACCTTATTGCAATGCAAAGGCTGCTAAGTGGCTGCACTGCCGGTTGTTTCAATGGCAGCTAGTGTTCCTAGCTGTCTACTAGTGGCTCCTTTCCATACATTCCCAGAGCCTCAAGCCCCAGCTGTCCTTTGCTCGTATGCCAGAGCCTTCAAGTTCTCAAGTTCTCTGCTGAAACTTCAGTTAATGTGTTTTGCATTGTCAACAAAGAAAAAACAAACAACCAAAAAAGAAAAAAAAAAAAAGAATCTGCTGTATGTTTACAATGGACACAGATAGAGAACAGTGTAACATAAATTGAATTTAGTGTTAAATGAAATTACATTGTGCAACTGTGCTGACTGTATTATTAACTTTCATACTTAATTCAATAATGTAGACTCTGTTTTCTACATTTATCTGAAACCACAAGCATACTTTCTGATCTTCTGCACCAGTGTGATTGCAGACATGAAAGGACTTAACCATGGGCTTAAGATCTACCTTTTTTTCAGATGTTGGGGCCTTTGCATTTAATGAAGTTATAGACACCAATACTAACCTTCACCCTCACTCAAGTGCCAGATCACTGCTACTCCTGTGCGTGAGAGAGGAGTTCAGTCCCTAACAAGTCTTTTGGCACATAAGTGGACAGGGACGTCCCAGTCCTCTTCTGTTTCACCCACCTGCCTTGAACATGACCCTGCAGCTGGGCTAGATTCCCCTTTTTCACCTGAGTGGAGGCCCTTTTGATTTTAACAGTGCAGCAAAGGGGACAGAGCAAAACTCAGGCTTCTTGCCTTCAGTTCCTCCTCAGTAGCTGTGTTCTCATGTGGGAGCAGCTGCCTGTCCTAGGCACAAACCAGCCTTCTTCCATCCTGGTGTCAGCAGCTGATGACGTATGCCAGACCCAGTTCCAGGCCGTGTCACATTGGCTGGGTGGCTGCTTCCTCTTAGGCGAGTTAATGTCCATATAGGAAGAGTCACCTTAACAGCAGTAGAAAATGTTACAGAATCACAGAATGACTGAGATGAGCAGGGACTTCTTGCGATTTACTAGACCAACCCCTCTGCTCAAGCAGGGTCAGCTTGAGCCAGTTGCCCAGAACTGTGTCCAGTTGAATTTTGAATATCTCCACAGATGAAGACTCCACAACCTCTGTGAGCAAACTGATCCAGCCTCAGACTACCATCAAAGTAAAAAAGTATTGTGTTCAGATGGAGTCTCATGGTTTTTAGTTTATGTGTCTTGTACAATCAGTACAATCAGTAGGCACAACTGAGAATAGGGGCTCGCTTTTCTTCATTCCCTCCCAGCAGGTCTTCATTCACATTGATAGATCCTTCCTGATCCTTCTCTTATATAGGCTGAACAATTCCAGCCTCTCCTCATGTGAGAGATGCTCCAGTCCCTTAATCATCTCTGTGGTCCTGAGCTGAGCTTGCTCCAGTAAGTCCTTCTTGTACTGTGGAGTCCAGAGCTGGACACAGGACTCCAGCTGTGGGCTCAGCAGTGCTGAGCAGAGAGGAAGGATCACCTCCCTCAACCTGCTGGCAACTCACCTCCTAACTCTTCTGATGTTCTTAGTAACCTATGGAGTTACTATCAGAGATTTTCCTGGGTATTCCATTTTTGGCTAGCAATTCAATTGATAACTAATGTGCAATCAGGACATTTCAAAGGATCCTTTCAGCCTTAGTTAATGCTCTTTTTCCCCTGGTTAATGCTCAAAATGAATTGTCTTTTCATAAAGAGCCCCAGTTCTTTAAGGGTTTCTAAAGTTTTGCTGCCGGTCAGCTCAAATAAATTAATTTATGTAATACACTGCTATGCTGCATCTCCTGAAAGCCATGCAGACACTTGGCTTAATAGAAAGTCTGCAAAAAATGCTTTGAAGCAGCACACCTTTCTCAGGTGGTATTTGTAAGAGCTCCCCTTCTCCTCCCCCAAAGCCGTGGTGCACAGAACCAGGACACTGTGGCCAAGCTCCTTTCTGCCAAAGCATGTCCAGCAGACTGGAGAGTGAGAAACTTTGCTGCCAAAATGGATACTATGGGGGAAATTAGTAATGATGCAAATCTTGCTTTTTCTCCACCCGTTCTCACAAGTAGAGCATCACATCTTGAGTCCCAGATATCAGCCTCTATGGCAACAAGAGAGAGCAGAAAGACACTGGGAACAAGGGGAGCAGAAGCCATGCTACATGTACTTCTCCAGCACAGGGATCAAGCAAAGGGAGGGGAAACGTGCATCCCTTTGCAGGATTCTCAGCTGTGTCTGCTGCTGTTAGAAATATGCCCTGAGCAGCTGACTTGGGTTCATAGCAATTTATCTCCAGCTCCTCACTGCCCTCTTCTACACTCAGGGCTCAGCTAACTAAATGCCTTTGGAAATGCTATTATCTCCTGTGCTCTCTGGGGCCAGGAGCCGCTTGGAGATTTATCATCTGGAACAGGAGGCTTTGTTTAGTTCTGTAAAGCACAGAAGAGTTAAAGAAAGAACAAAAAATAAACCCCAAACCAAAATGCAAAACTCTCTTTAAAACTCATGCCCTTTCTTTGTTCTCTCCAATCTGGAAATGTGCATGTATTTTGTTTTGTAATGTTATTAAATACTGTCACATGAGGAAATGGTTAGAGGAGATATACCTCCATCTCTAAAATAGGGGTTGAACATCCAAATGGCTGGGAGACATTCCTGATGTAACTAAGTTGTGTAGCTTATTTCCTGAAGAGACCAGGTCAGATTCTCCAATACAAACTTCATTCAAAGGATACCACTGCTGGCTTTCACTAAACACAGCAGCATTGATACTGCCTTTTTACCTGAAAAATACTGAACATGCTCACAAACTTTCTATACACATGGGATGCAAGGCTGAGAATTCAGGCTGGATCTGTGCCTGAACTCACCATCTATATTCACTGGCTCATCAAAAAATGCTGATTTAGCAGACAGAACACTGGGAGAAGGGGGGGGGGGGGGGGGGGGTGGGTGGTG